>MBFL02000521.1:0-19802 GCA_001696595.2 Aspergillus hancockii | reverse complement strand
ATATGACTCTGAGTCACATGATGTTGGATCATGTGATCACCAGTCCAACACTAATTTTAAAATAAAATAAAAATTCTAATTCCATTTTTAGTACAGAATGGGATTCCTGTTTAAAAATTAATTAAAAATAGGATTTTATTTATTTCTTGACATTCTATTTCCCATCTTATTTCCTGCTTGGCATCCCATTTCCCATCCCGAATCCCATGAGACTTTCCCGTCCCAACGGTCAGCCTAATTACCAACACCAGTCTATAAGTAAATGTCATTAACACTATATTATAGCTGCGCAAGTATATACACTACCACGCTACATGACCAGTAGTAGCTACAAATAAAGGCGATTCTGTAAATAAAAATTTTATTACTATTTATAGTTAATACATTATACACCTTCGCAGGAAAGACATAGCAAATTTAGGGGTATTTACAGGCTAAGCGGGGGAGGATGTAATCCCATGTTGTATATTGACAACACGTGATGGCTATATACTTCCGTCTACCGGATGTAGCTGCCTCAGGCAGCAGAGCACGTGACCTAAGGACCGAAGGGAACACAACCGTGTATATAAGGACGTAAAGGATCCCCTACCCCCCGTAGGAGATCGGCAACTCTTTACCTACCGCTACTTGCAATCACAATAGCAAGTAGAAAATAAAATAAAAAACGGGATGTCAAGAAATGAATAGAATCCTGTTTTTAGTTATTTTTTAAGCAGGAATTCTATCCTACCCTGGACTAAAATTGGGATTGGGATTGGGATTACCGTTCCAGCCCTACAGTTGGGATGGGATGGGAAACGGAATGCCAAGTGGGAAATGGGATGGGTCACGGGATATCCCATTCCCATCCCGTCCCAACGGTCAGCCTAAACTGAATAGAATATTCTGTTTTAATTAATATTTAAACAGGAATTCTATCTTGTTCTAAAATTAAGATTGAGATTTCTATTTTATTCTAAAGTTGGGAATGGGATGCCAAGAATGGGAAGGGACGGTCGTCCCAACGGTCAGCCTATTGGCGACGATAGATTGTAATGCCCAGCTAGCAGCTTAACACTAGATACTGCTTATCAGAATCACTATATGCATTTTATACTGATGTAAATAATGGCTGTATAATTTATAACTTTAACAAACCAATTAGTAACAAATGCCATCTTTAAGAATTCAAAAGCAAAAGTCAAAAACCAAAAATGAAAAGACTGAGGAAGCTGAATTTAAGAATTAAATGTTCTATTCCTTCGCGGAGGGGATTGCTGGACTTTGCCGAGGTAAAGCCTGCCGTAACTGCTATTGTTAAGTTACCCTGTCTAGCTTACAACATTAGGGTCATATTTTGTTCAATGGTATGCTATTGTTAGCGCTGGATTTATGGTCAACCTCTTAAACCTGAAGTAGACCTAAAGCAATAGATATAGGCATTACTTTGGTGGTTTAAGTGTGACTTGGCAGCACCTCCTTACCCCCATCATGCTAAAGCAACGTGGCCTCTCACCTTTACATCACCTCAACAATATCCTTAATTATTTATTACCCTAAACAATTCTAATTCCATGCCAACAACCAACGTTCCTACAGATGATTGAGTAACTCCAAATAATTAACCTTCACCGCATTACAATTTGCCTCAACACACCCTTTATCTGTACGTGTGAGGTGTAGAATACTAGACAAACAACATGGTAAGCTCCAACCTTGCGGCTTAACGTTACTCTTGTAGATGCTGATTTAGCCCTTCCAGGTCCAGACGCCGCAACAGCGGAAGGCGAATGAAAAGTTCGCCAAGAGCGAGGCTGCAAAGCGTGGCAAAGGAAAGACAGCAACAAAACAAAAACAAAACTCGAAGTCTCCGGTGTCTACCGGATGGGTTGGTATGTCCTGAACAAGTCCAGAGCTGCTGTTGTTGATGTGACTAAGGAAGAGTCAACAGTTGTTCTTGCCTTTGCTGTCTGTGGAGGGCTTGCATTCGAGGCTTTGAGGATTGTTCCGGAGATGTGGGCTTCTGTTGTTGAGATGTTCAATCGTTTGTTGGCATAAGTCTGGGCTGATTGACATAAGAACAAAAGGAGATGGTCTCACAAGTATGGATTTAATTGATCTAGCCTTTGTCCCGGTCTCCCATGCCACAGCAAATGTTTCCCTTGTACGTGACTTATAATTCTTATCAGGCTAATTGTATGTATCATCACTCTCATAACTGTAATTTAGAACATGCCTCAGAAACAATAGGCCCATCGGTATACCCTTCTGGCACATGAACTAGTGGCACCTACAAAGACAAGGATCTGCCTTAGAAGAATACACGTCAACCCTAGCCAGAGTTACTTTTCCTTTTTGCTTTCTTCTTTTTAGGCGTTGTAGGCGGAATGAGCTCTTTTTGAGGGTCGTCCGCTAACAGCTCGTCTTTAGGTGTTAACGGCCTAGCTTCTGGGGCTCCAATACGTGCAGGCCTTTTTACTTTTCTTTTCTTCTTTACCAGTGTTCCTTCTGCAGGTATGCCATTCGGACGAACTCGTTCCGACGCCCTCTGCATCTCAAGCCGTAGCTTTTCCACTTTCTGCACGGCCATGGCCATTTCCGCGTCATGCCCGGCGGTCTTTATAGAAACTGTAGGATCAGTCGAGGAGTCGCCCATACCTTCCAAGGACAGATGCTCGAGTCCACTCGAATCTACCTGTAGTAGAGATCGTCTTGTTTTACTTGGCTCATCATTGATGTCAAGATGTAAGGTATCCTCCGGCCCAATCATTTCGTCAGTGGCAATCTCGTATTTTTTGGGGCGTGACCCAGGCTGTCGATTTTCGCGAGGAACACGACTTGAGGTATGATGGCTTCCCTCATCATTGAATTTGAGATCGATAATTGGAATAGAGTCAATATCTAGCACACTGCCGTTTGAAGCATTGAGAGCCTGATGGAATGGAGTCGATGTGCCAGAAGATTCATCCTCAATGCCAATGTAGAACGGGTCGTCTCTGTTACGTTCTTTGCGTTCCTCTCTCCGCTTAAGGGTAGTATTGCCATACTCCAAGTCATTAGTGGGAATCTGGTATGATGAGTTAAGTTGCAAGTCAACAGGTACAGGCTCATGGAGTTGCTTATCAAGCGCCGATGTTTGTCTAACATAGTAGAATCCCTGAGATGGCAGTTGGCTTACTGGCTCTGGAAGCCAATTAACACGGTTACTAAAGACCCCATATAGATCATTATTGAACTCCTGGGCCAGACAAAGCTTCTCTGGAAACGGAACCTTCTTCTGGGCGTTAACAGCAACGGGATTGAGTTCCAGCCCATGGAACAAGCTTGGAACCATGGAGGACAGTAAAAAGGGCGCCTGACCCAGCTCATGAGTTCCTGAGTGAACAGCGTCTGCTGCTAAGCGCATGACCTCCAGGAATTCAATGGCTCTTTCTTGTACGTCCAGATCTGGATGGGCAGCCAAACCATCGAGGAAGTCGATGATCCGGGCCAGTAAAAGCGATATTTCGCTAATTTTCAATGCGTCCCACACACCGCCACTTCCACCAATGAGCTTGGCTAGTACCTTGGGAACAGCCTGTATATAAAGTGACAGTGTCCTTGCTGATAGAGACATGTTCGACATGTCTATTAATGCGCCAAGAGTTTGGCTAGGAAACGCAAGATGCTCTGCAAATTCACCAACAACCCAGGCCAGAGGCCCCAAAATATCGTTGCTTCGATTTGATATAACGAAAGATAGGCCGTGTTTGTTCTCAACAAGAACCAAAGACTCTGCCGCCCTGGTCGCCTCCATTCTAACACCTCTGACACGCACAGCGACGTTGCGTAATTCTGACCCGATACGGAAAGCGACACAGTTTCCATGTGTCTCGGACTCCTCGCACCTATTGCATAGGACATAACGCTCTTCAACGCTCGGTGGAAGTAGCTTCACTAACTGCACTAGAATATCAACATACCACTCAAAGTCGGGCAACTCCGAATAATTGTTGTTAGAGCAAATATCCAAAATCCGATGTATGACTTCGATTCTGTAATCGTCTGGTAAGGAAGTCGACGTTTTGTGAGCATCCGAACCTTTTTGTGATTCGATATCCTCCGTGTTAGTTCGTGTATCTGTCTCAAAACTGCCCGCTGCACGGATACCATTGGTGATTGAGCGGGCAGTGAAGAGTTGATTGACTAGCCGATTCACCACTGACTGAAGTGTGTCACTAGTGACCATTCGAGCCGTAAGGTCAAGGGCTCGCAGGCGGATTGAGATATCAGGGTCCTCCAGACAGTCCATGATGACACCCTGATGGGCCGACACTAAGACAGGGTGTGAAACCACGATTCTGTTGAAGGCGAGAAGAGCAACATATTTGACTATTGTTTAATGTTAGGTCCAGTCTAAAGTACCATTCTGAAACAACTTACGGTTGGGATCAGATTCTGTGACTACCATGCCTCTGAGCTTTCCGACACAGAGACTTGCGATCTCATTCTTCTCCTCAAGGCCCCCGTCGCCGTCAAGAATACCGCCCTGGATTATGCCGTTGATACATTCATAGAGTAGCGACATGGCAGTTGTCGTTTGGATTATATTCATCAATGGCCGGAGAAGTTTTCGTATCAATCGTGGTTCTATAGGCGTCAATGTCGCAAACTGAGATTATTAGAAAACATCGTCGCATCTAGGTGAAGGGAAACCATACAAGCTTTATTGTCTTTATAGCCATCCAATTATTTCCCCCATCCACCAACAAGTCGAAGAATCTTGGCGCGAGTGGTAGAAAGTCATGCGGTCTCCTCCACCCAAGCTCACAGACAACATTAATCACTGTAGTAGTGACGCTGCTATCCTCTTCATCATCCATGAGCCGATCCTTCAACTTAGGCCATGCCAACTTTAGAGCTTCAGGGTAAACCAAGGCAAGTCTATAGAGACACACAACTGCCTTCTTACGGGCCACAGCATGTGAGTGGGACAGACGGGACAGAACGTCTGGAAGCAAGGACATGGCGAGTGACGGAGTAATGATGTTCGGTAAGGTTATCAGAGGGAGAGACATGTTTGGGATACTTGGTGATACTAAATCCTATAAGGGTGTTAGAAGCTGGAGATAGCGTGTCAAGTCTTCCTCCCAGTACCTTTTTTAGCAGGTTTGTAGCCAGCATTAAAACTTCGGTATCTGGCCTAAAGCTCTGTACCGCTGCAAGGTAACCGGCTCTTTTTTGTAGATACTTGGTAGATGACATGACTTCCAATACATTGAACGAAGCCCAGGACATATCGTACCCAAACATCTCCAAATAGATCAGTTTTAAGAGAGCTGTGGCTTTCTTATCTATATTGTGTCAGCTTCAAAAGAGGTCGGGGTAGATATAAGGACTGACATATACGCACCCATATCCTGAGATTTGATTTCAGTCTTACATTCTCGAAGACTGTCTTGTATGTAGTCATCCTCTGCTCCCTTATGGTTCCTCAGACCTTTGATGAGGTCGTAAAGAGATTTTTCAAACCTGATTTATCGATTGATTAGCAAAAAGCGCCTTTAAGACCTTACAGAAGCGAGGTACTGACATTATGATCGAGGATTTACTACAGATTTGCTCTCAAACACATTAGAATCATGAAGTGCGGTAGTCATGGATTCGACATGGAGAGCAAGGTGTTGACCGTCGTTGTAACTCTTTGCCTGGTCGCAAAGATAAAATTCAAAAGATAAAATAAAATAAATACACCGCAGCTTACATAGATCAGGTTGTAAAAATCGCTTATTAAATAGGGATAGGTCGATACCTAGTCAATTTCAAGTGGAGGGGAGAAATGCAATGACATCTATCTGGTCACGGGAATGATTATCAGATGCCTTAATCAACTGACTAACCATAGTAGGAACAGAGCTCATTTATCATTCCGGTCATGTTACCCCAAACAGTCTTAGATATACTCTAACTTTCCCCCTTCAAAGAAAGACATTGTTTGTTCGCTCACATTATCACATAGATTAGTTCGCCTGTTTGCTTCATCTCTGCGCTATAATGGCTCATACTACCACCGAATTCCAATCCATTCACAGCTCAAATCTAATCACCACTCTCCGCTTCTCGCAGCAGGCACCGGTGGTCCTTGAAAGACAGTTATCCTGGGAAAGGAACCCCTTCTCTTCATTAATATCAAATCAAGATGGTCCCGAGAAGTATGGCATGATAGAGCAACTCTTCTTTTCTTGCCTACAAACTGGCGATGATAGATCTGCCCTATTATGCCTTGAGCAATTGACAAGTCGTTTTGGCCCTTCAAATGAGAGAGTAATGGGTTTGCGTGGCTTATATGAGGAGGCCGTCGCTGAGACTCAATCGGATTTGGAGGATTGCCTGCGTAAATACGACATCTCACTTTCAGAGAACCCACTCAATTTGGTTCGTTGCATTGTACCCATTGCGGTCCGATTGCTGATTGCTTCCGTGTAGCCAACTCTGAAGCGCCGTATTGCTCTCTTGCGTTCAATGTCTAGACCTGCGGATGCCATAACAAGCTTGGTAGAACTCTTAAGAGCTGTGCCTACCGATGCAGAGGCTTGGTGTGAACTTTCGGATCTATATCAGTCTCAGGGGATGAATTCGCAAGCGATTTTCAGTCTTGAGGAGGCTCTGCTGATTGTGCCTAATGCTTGGAATGTACGAACCATCCACATTTCGTTTCCCGTTCAAATTGGATTAACTCCTTTCCTAGATACACGCCCGGCTTGGAGAAGTGCTATACATCTGCGCTAGTTCTACGGAGGCTGAGGTTTCTCTCCAATACTTACAAAGATCTATACGGTACTTTTGTAGGAGCGTTGAGCTTTGTGACGATTATCTGAGGGGATTTTACGGTCTAGCTTTGGTGAGTCCCTGTTATTGTGCGCCTGCTCCACAGCCATCTTGTGCTTCTTTTTATATCTTCGCCCTTTTTCTCTCGGTTTCTGCTGTGTATCCCTCGTTACTGTTTCCCACTAATATACGATCTCTCAGGCAACATCGCTTCAACTTGAGAGGGATTGTTCGATGAGTAGTTCACGGGACTTCTCAAAGACGTCCAAGGATAAAGTTGAGAAACTGAACATTTTCTCCCGAAGAAAGCTTCAGGAAATTGTAAAACAGCGGTCTGCAAATCATTGGCTTTGGGAACATGCGCAGAGCGAGCTCATTGCAGCCAAAGAACTTCTTGACCGCATCAATGAACCGTGAAAGGTACTTTTTTCTTCATTGCACTTATCGCAATAAACTCTTGGTCTACATTTGAGGGGGGAAAATTGAATTGCCTTGTATATATAGAGCGTTGCTGTGATCAGACTCGTCAATTTTCCTGGACAGATACAAGTAGATACCTGATTGTATGGATCAAGTGGTTTTCTATACCATAATAAGTTAAAAGTATCTGAGAGTTGGTGCTCTTTCCAAAAATAAATACATCTGTTATTTATGTCCTAGTGGGGAGTACCAAACAAGTGTATAAATATTCTTAGTATTTATTATGATTATTACTGTTTCTTTGTTGGAATTATTTTAGTCCCATAGGACCACCAAGACATGGAGTTTGATAGTGGATGCTTCCTTGTGTATGGTTAGTTAAATTCTAGTACATACATCGATTAGATGATAACATGTCCTAAACACAGGCAGTATGTGTACATAGTGATTTATTTAATATTGCTTATAACTGTATTGAGTACACACGTACGGTGCTGTATTAAGTAGTTAGGTACTGTACTCTACATTTCTACCACGCACAGGCACTTTTTAGTAATACATTTAAGGCAATATTCCAATCGAACTCATGCCTATTATCATTCCTGACCAGATAAGTTATACACTAGAAGTTATACATGTCATGTCATTCATGCCCCATAACCCTTGAGGTCAATCAAAAGTAGTGCCTCTGCATTACTTCAGAGGCGACAGACGTACCGTACCTGCTTCAGCAGTTGCTAGGTTGTGGTCTCTCGACCCCCAAATTGAAATTTGATTGGGCACTTGGGCATCATATGCAGCTATGCGAGAAGAGAGAGGTTTGCCAACTCAGTGCCTAATGATATCGATCTGGATCATTTCCCCTGTAGTATGCCCAACAATCAATTTATCTGATTAGGCAGTCGACTAAAAAAGTTAGGTTCAATTCTTCGACTCCATTCTCTGGTACATTCTTTGCTTTTCGCACCAACCCCTCACAAATCTACAGAGAACTATTTGTCTTGGCTCTTCCCTCCCCCCCAAGACTCTCTTTTTGAATCTTTGGTGACCTTCCACTTTCCCTGGAGTCAATTCACGGCTGACGTCCTATTTTGGACCACATGCCCGGACTCAGTTTTATTCTCGAATTTATCAAATCTGCCTCTTAACGATCCCGTCTTGGGCCTTTGAAAAGATGCTCCTTATCCCTATCGCACAGAAACTTTGGTGCTAGCGAGTTCTTCTATACACATTTCTGAGATCTAGCTCAGGTTCTACAAACTGCCACCTGGGCTTCAACTACATTTATCAAGGTATATGGGGGCGCCTTTTATCCCTTAACCTAGCCTGTGCTGTACTTCTGTCAAGAGGGAAGTCCGATTGTATCTTTAAGCGTGTTCCTAGCGACAATAGTTGGATTTCACCTTGGTTCATCCATTGAAATAACAAAAACAGCATTTGAGAATTCCCTGGCTCAGTTGCTCCCTATGGCGTGCGTCTTTTTTAAAGTGTATCCCCAATAGCTTCTGGCCCTAACTGCTAATAGGTTCAACATCACAATCGGTCCTAGTCCGCACGGCTCGGATCATTCATCACTGTCCGACGAAGACTCCTCCGGTGTGCAGGTCTCTCCACCCTCCGATTCAGGAAGCCATGATTATCAGGACCCTTATGACGAATGGGCTCACTTACCGTACCCAGACGAGCTGAAGCCATCTGATTCTGCTTCTCGGCCCAGAACGTCCCATCGCACCCGTAGCCGTCATCCGGTCCATGGTTCGTCCTCGGGCCGTCGCCACCCAGTCAGACGTCATGTTGTACAGGAACGAGAACATTTCTCTCGTCGCCCACGCCGGCACCCTTCCCCCGATTCCCCAGAGAGCATGGACTCGGGGGATGAGTATGGCAGCCACTATGGTCGAGCATCTCACGAGAAGAGAATCTGGCCCCCTGTGGCTCAGGGTCAAGGGTATACTCGTAGCTCCTCTCCAGTGCCCTCATACGGTTACCCCAATGGTACTGCGCCACACGGAGCGTTTACACACCCAAATGGTCATCACCGTCCATCTGATCAACTCATACGGCTAGGGCACCACGGCCATTCCACCCAGCCGACGCCTTACGGTAATGCAGGCTATGCCTATAGTCCTCAATTGCAACAGCCTCATGGCTCCTCCGTTCCACCATTTTTCGTTCACGACCACCTTGGGCACCATCCACATCATGCGCCATCTCCCCATTCCCGGGGCGACGGGCATAATCCGCCTCAGCGCTCGATGGCGCATTCTCTCTCATCCCATGGCCCATCTCCCTACGGTGGTTCTCCACTAGGTCCTCACGACCTAATTCCTTACGGACCAGGGGGGTATTACCCCTTCAGAGAACCATATGGCATGGTCCCCGGTATGATTCATCCGTCATATTTCAACCCATATCCTCGCGTACCGTCTCCAAGTCAGGTCGAATCGAGTGGCTCACCACCCCCGCCACCTATGGATACATCGAAGGATGAGGCAATTGCAAGGTTGGAGAAACTGATTTTAGAAGAAAGGCTGGAGCGTGAAGCCAAGGAGCAACGGGAAGCTGCACGGCAAGCAGCATTGGAGCAGGAAGCCGCTGAGCAAGCCGCAAGAGAAGAGCGTGCTGCTCACGAAAAGAGAATTGCGGAGGAAGCTGCCGCTCGTGCCAAAGCGGAGGCAGAGCAAAAGGCTGCCGAAGAAGCAGCTAAGGCAAAGAAGGAGGCGGAAGAAGCTGCCACAGCGGCGGCGGCAGAGGCGGCGGCGGCAGCTACTGAAGCAGCCAACGCCGCAGCAGCAGAAGCTATCGCTGCAGCGAGGGCGGCTGCGTCAGACAAACCTCTTCCAGAGAAGAAGAAGCCCATAAAGTTCAAGGATGCAGTAGGGCGGAAGTTCAGCTTTCCCTTCGATCTATGTTGTACTTGGCAGGTAGGTGCCCTCTTTCGCTCACAGATTGAAGCATCATATCTGACTATCATGCAAATAAGGGCATGGAAGAACTCATCAGGCAGGCTTTTCTTCACATAGAGGTCATTGGACCCCATGTTGCCGATGGTCACTATGATTTGATAGGCCCCAATGGGGATATCATACTTCCACAGGTGTGGGAAACCGTAATTGAACCTGACTGGACAATAACTATGCATATGTGGCCTATACCAGAGAAACCGATAACTCCTGAACCCGCTCCGGCCCAGGAGCCTCCTGCGCCGGAAGCTACTACCGCCTCTGAAGCTCCAGCAGCACCCGAGGAGGTGGCTGCCGCTATTCCCAGTGAGGAGCCAAAGAAGAAACCTGAGTCAGCAGGTGCGTTCCTATACTATGATGTTACACTATGAAGTTCAAGTGATCTTTATCTAGTGACAACTACTGCCTCATTGCGCTTCGGGTCCTGAACTAATCCATATCTCTAGGCGCAAAGAAGCCACGGCTAAAGGCTTCCGACCCTGGTGCATTTGCCATATGGATGGCGGGCGGTAGCCGTAGGCTTAGAGGTGGGAAAAAAGCCTAAGGTAGTCAGCAGCGAGGGTTTCGTGTCGTGCTGTGTGATACGTTTCGTTCCCAATTTTTGGCCGTTGACGTCGGCCTAAACAATGCGCAAATAGGCGTTGCGAGAGGTATGGCTTGCATCTTCCTTCAGAGGTATCTCGAGCTCCGGGTTAAAATTGAGAGGATTTTATGTCTTTGTGCTTGTTTCTTGTTCTCGTCGTTGTTTTCTTCATTTCTAGTTCCAGTGAACTTAAGGAGCACGGGAGGTATCGTTTCCAAAAAAGTCAGGGCATGGTTTTAGCATGTGTTAAACATTGTGGGTGTTGCGGCGTGCTAATATACCCATAGAGCGTTGAATAGCAATTCTTACTGATTATATATCTGCATACTTCTTTCGCCATACTCTGGGTTTGGGAAGACTTTGAATGCAATGCAATGTCTGGACTAATCATATAATTTCTTTATGTATAGTCTGTACATCTCACCACTTAAATGTTATAATGGGGAAGGGGGCCGGGGGATTGCCACTGCGGACGATGTGTCCCGGATCCTTCATGATAACCTCACTGGGGAGTAAGGGGCTTCCAATTGATAATCTCGCCCACAGTTCCATCAAGGAGTCCGTCACTTTCGCCCATATGTCTCCGACGTAATTCTGCTGGTTGGCTAGTATGCAAGTTTATCATATCTTCACGCCCTAGTTCGCTGACGTTCAATGCATCAATATCTGCCGGCCTTTCGGGTGTGACCTTCCTCTTGAAATTTTGTCCCACTGAATCACATCCATTAGCGGGATATTGCTTTGAACTAAGGGAAAGCGGTTTTCGGGGTATCGGCGGTGCTACTTTCCCACCACCTAAAGGGCTCGTAAGAGTGCTGGTTGTGTCATGATGTCCTGTTACACCCCAAGGGTCGGATGATTGGCTCCTCGTATCCGAGTGATTTAGAGAATTCTGAGCTTTCACCCTTGAGGGGAGGGGAAGAGTTTGTGAAACAGTATCATGACTATTCATACGCGTTTGTCTTTCAGTGAATCCACGAGCGTTATTCCAACCTGCGTCGCTGCTTGAAGAGAAGGGGTTGGTGTTATGATAGATATTGAGACTATACTCATTACCAAAGGGTTCCATAGCCGATCTTACAGGGGCTCCTTTTCCATTGCCAGTCAGAACAAGCGGAGAAAGTGGTAAATGAAAAGGAGTCACTCAAAGGAAATGCAACTATCACTGGGTAACATACCATTTTCTAGCCACCACCTATGGTGATCTGTGCTGGGCGGTGGCAGACCAGGAGCAATAGACTTCGATGGAATGAGTTCCTCACTTTCCGGACTTACTTGTTTTACCGTGCTTGAAAGTACATTGTATGGGTCCGTTTGTCTCTCACGATAGAGTGCCTGCCTGAGTTTTCCCTTTACACCTTCATCAACAACGCTGATAATGCATGAAAAAGTGGCCCAAACGGGACGATGGTCTGAGAATCGTAAGTTTGCAGTACTATAAGTTGACTGACGAAGGCATGATCCTCGCCAAAGTACCCTATCACACCAGGCAGGTATACGCGCTTTCTCTCTAAGGCTAGTTAGCCCATCTTTTTGATTTGTAAAGGATATGATACCTTACGAGGTGTCATAGATGTCACTGTCAATATCATATTTGTATGTCGGCGGAAACGTGATGGATCCTTCAGTATAGAATTGAAAAGCTCTCCCTGCTAGCATTTGCAGGTTCAACTGAAAAATATTATGTTAGTTCGGAAAGAGAAGCATGTATATAGTAAGATTCAGATACCTGGTCGTTATCGTAAAGTTTTTGATAGTCTTTCCGCACCACGAGTTCTCTGACGGATTGATTACCAAGCCCAATCCGATAATTGAAATCCCCCAGCCAAACAACGGCATCATGGTCTTCAATCGACCTGTTCCTCTGGAACCGGAGTCCGTGGTATATAGTCTCATAGTCTCCGTTTCTTTCGTCGTAGTTAGCAAATCCTGCGGCAAGATGTGCTGTAACGAAACAGATTCGAGTGTTGGAGTACTCGAAGCGAATAGCGCAGCCACCTTTGTTCCCAGCCATGCCAGAAAGACCCGTCTACGAGATCATAATTAGACATATATTAATGGAGATCATATGGCAGCTTACTTTTTTGACGCTTCCTTCAACGTTTTTAATATCCTTCAGTGCATCTTCCCTTACATATACTAGAAGGGCAGCACCAACAAGCTGGCCGCTCCGCAGGAGGACGTACTTCGCAGCCCCCCTTGACTTTGCGCGGCTGTTCAAACAGTTCCTAACAGCAACTTCCCATACCTTACGAGTTGTAGGATCCGTCGACATTATCTGTTGTGGACTCAAGGCAACAATTTCCTGGAAGCCTACAGCAAAGATAGTCGGGTCTTCATTTTGCCTGTCAAGTCCTGCCAACAACCATGGGGTCAAGTCGATGTCTGGCCCACGGTGACGTCCATTGACATTGTATGTCCCAGTCCAAATCTTGATTGTCTTGGTAAAGGAATATTCGGACGCACGTCGGGTCAACTCATCTGAGACCAGATCGTTGATTGGGTCATAAAGATGCACGGGCAATTGATCTGTCAGTCGTCCCAGTAGAAGGTCTATTGTTTTCTGACGGGCCTTGTCGGAAAAGTTGTTTACATAAAGCCGTGTTGCAGTCTTACGTGCATCTGCCAGCGCACCGGCAATGGACATTTTGCCATGTCGCGTGAATGAGCTCTTCAGAGCACCCGTACCGGCATAGATTTTCGACAGAGCATCTCCATTATCAGCCCAGAGGGTTGAGTGCCTCAGCTGGATCTCCGAGTTGATTTTTCCATTCTGCTGCAGCAAAAACGATTCAATGGCCATGGAACTGATGATGGTTTGTACAAGATTAGTTCTGTCAAGACAATCTAAGCAATTTGTCCGAAAAACGCCCTCCTGTTGTAGAATGACAGATGAACTTCTCGGTTCATTTTGATTCTCATCCTGTGTCGCTGGACAAACACTCTCAGACAAGAAATATGCGAATCCATGTAAAGAATGCGATATCTCCATTTTTATTTGGCTGCTTGCTCCATACCCCAACGGACCCCGAGTCTCGGCGTGAAAATCGAATTCAGTTGTTCGCAAAAGTGCATGATCGGCCAAGATGTCAAACCCGGTGTTTTCCCTAAGAGACTTTTTTCTGATCTGCTTCAAAAATTCCGTCGACAGTTCATTTTCTCCGTGTTTGAGTTTGCTGAGAAGATTGACCACATGAATCGCACCGTACTCTAATTCAAGATTTTTGAAGTGTCTATTAAACGCGTGTTGAGTGGCCTCACTGGATCGAGTGATTTCAATTTTCTGTTGACCAGGGAGAAATCCTGTAGCTTGCTCCCAGAAAACAGGGACAGAGCCACGCACTTGAACATAGGAAAAAGTGATATTAGGCGGTATCCACAGAATCGTTTCTGTTTCCACAAAATTGGCGACGTGGCCATCATCATCAATGCCCCGAGAATTGAACCTTGTGCCTGCACGGCGAGACGACTGCCGCGAGATGATAGTCAATGTGGAAGGGCTTTTAGGCCGCAGTTGAGGTAAGATAGGAACTGAAGCAGGGATTGTCAATGTGCCAGAAAATCCGCGTATAACACACGTCAGAATCTGGGACAAATCGAGACGTAGCTTCTCAGCAGGCGATAGGTGGCTTCTAAAAAGCAGGAGCGGATGAATCATGTACGAATTCCATAGCATATCCTCATCTAGAGATTCGATATCAAAGGCTGCCGACTTGTCCGAACTAACTTTTCATCAGCTAGGCTTGGTCACTTGGTCATTAGCCATCCCACGGTCGACTAACCGGTCTTGTAGTCGATCAGTGAGGTTAAACGTAAGACTATAGTAGAAGCTACCATCGCATAGTAGCTTCTTTAGAGCCAAAAACGGATGGTCGGTGACCATCTCCTTGTTCTCAAAGCCTGGTCCACGGTTGAACTCCTCAGCTGCAAATGAAGACTCGGACTCGTATTCGAGTCCATATTCATAATCCGAATGACTAAGACAAACTGTGTTTAACTATTAGTTATCTTTGTTTGAGGGATAAAAGAAATAGACTGTACAGAAGTCAACGTTGTCGATCCTTGAGACAGTCTCTCCGGGCCTCACTGCTGCGGCGCTTGAGGAACCGGTAACAACGGAGAGGAAGACTTCTTCGCCCAAAGTAATCAATCCGAGGGTTCCATAGCCATGTCCCAAGACTCGGTAGCCCTTCAAGTCAACAGATTGCAAACTCGCGAACTCAACGAGACATTTACTGCCCAAATTATTGCTGCTCCCTGGTTCTATTAAACCATGTTTGAATATCAAGGCGAAGTCTGTTGTGGTGATAGCAAGTGTTCGTTGAGGAATGTCCCGAGCAAAAACCTGCAAGCTAGGCATGTTTCCAAGTCATCCGACACTTAAATTGATCATACTGACACATCAAAGCAGACATACCAAACCCTACACTCTCATAACCGGAATGTTAATCCAAGGGTGATAAAGTTCATACCTCACCGATCAGGAGTGGGTCTTCCTAAAAAGGCAGGCGGTAGGTTAAATTTGTTATCGGGACCTAATTTTTCACTGTTAGAAAGTTGAAACTGTCTACTCCATAACGGCATAATGCGTTTGCGTTTCTAGTCGTCCACCCTCTTTTATTTTCTTCTTTCCAGTTTCTGTTGTCAACTAAAAAGCCATTATCAATATTAATATCCGTATACCCACGACGGCAAATGGGCCTAGCAGCACCTCGCAAGTATGTGAATCGTAACTATAATCCTCTTGATACTTGGAATATTCGAACACTGACCCCGCGTGGATTCAAAGGAGATCCAAGATCTCTCATGATCCAAACAATACAAACTGGTCCCGGTCAACCAGCGGTTTTGGACACAAAATTCTGAGTTCGCAAGGATGGACGCCCGGCAGTTTCTTAGGCGCACGCAATGCTGCTCATGCTGATATGTTTACTGCTGCGAGTGCATCTCATATAAGGGTAGTTATCAAGGATGATACGCTAGGCCTTGGAGCGCGCGCCAAGCGTAATCCTTTGGATGAACCTACTGGTCTCGATGCCTTCAAAGGCTTATTAGGTCGACTCAACGGTAAATCTGACGCGGATTTGGCAGCCGAACAGAGAAAGCGCGAAGACGCGAAATTGGCCCGGTACGCTGCAACAAAATGGCACGCGGTCAGCTTTATTAGCGGCGGATTGTTGGCGCAAGAAAAGCTTGTTTCTCTTGCTCAAAGGGAGCTTCAAGGCACTCAGCATACTACGCCATCAGACCAGCGCGGCGTCGATCTACAAGGGAACAAGAATGATACAAGTTTCGCCGTTGACATTGATCTCTCTAAGACACCCAAAGAGGAACAAATCTCATCCGTGCAACTTTCAGAGGAGGCCCCCAAGTCAAAAAAACGGCGCGACAAGAAAGACAAAGATATGAAGGACAGGAAGGCCAAAAAGAGGAAGCATATAGAAGACTGCAACTCTACCGACTCCGAAAGTCTGGATAAGGAGGCATTGGAAATTGGCGTGGAGGTCACTGCCAGCAAACCCCGAGATGCAGCGGCACTGGTTTCCAAGGCTTTATCAAAAGAACGTCGTCCAATGGGGAGAAATGTCTTCAGGAGTCGGCATATTGAACAAAAGAAGAAAGCTCTCTTGGACGACAAATCCCTTAATGAGGTAAATAAGACACGCCCCGTATGTACTCCGGAATCCCGTGACTAACTGGCACAGATATTTATGGTCAAGTCATAGCTTTCGTGCAAATCACCGATATTCCAACCTGTGCTATACGAAACATAGAATTATAAATATGGACCGTGGTGATTGTCGGATAGCGCTGCTATGATATCATACCCTACAGGAAAAATACACCGCAGCCTCTATCTAGTTCCATCGGACAGAAGTTTATATTACGACACAACGTGGATAGATGCCCCCCTTTTTTCCCTCGGCAGCAATGCCCATTACAGGTGTTTTGGTCGAAAACATCGTCTGTTAATATAGATACTTCACAGCCCCTTGGATTGTTATGCAAGTGTGGTTTCTAAACTGATTCGGGTTAAAATTAACGCGACATCTTACTCATAGTTGGCCAACTTGATTATTTGTTTGGTTTGCGGATAATATGTTGGGTGGCGTGACATTGAGATCAATCAGAGATTCGTTGAAAGGCAAGCTAGCCTCCAAGCTGAGATCTTGGGTAGCATTAGGGGGATCTTTTGAGTAGATGATTTCATGTCAATCTACCATATACTGAGATCTTTCAGGCGCTATGCGCCCCAAAGTTTACTAGGTAATTCCAAGTCCAAACTCGTTGATTTGGCCAGAGATACGTGTCCGCATGAAGCCGTAGACACTGAACAAGCAGTCTCCCAGATATTGTAGAATGAACTGACCTGATATTCAGTTTCTAAACACAATTCATAATTATTCTAATAACTATTCCAACTATAATCTTTGAATAGAAATGCCATAGCTTGTGTAGAAGTAGTTAATGTCTATCGAGATTAACAAGCTGATACGGATTTCCCATATAATAGTCTAGCGTTAGGTGTTCCTTGCGTTCTGGGTCTTAGTTGCTTACCGTACGGTCTTCCCACTTAGGACCTCAGGTCAGTAATGTATTCTATGATCATTGATCCATCTGCTTCACAAGACATTGTTCAGCGTTTGATAAAGGCAGCTGTTACAGACCCCTGTCTAGTGTGCTCACCAGAAAGCGGAAGCGCGAGGCAGAATCAATAGAACGTCAGTCAACGAGCAAGAGATGCCCGCATCAACAAACGGAGGACTGAGCCAGAGGCTGAGTACTCACCCCGCCCCACTGAGCACTAGTACCGAAGCGGCAACCACGATGACAATTCCCGTATATTAGTGGTCGGCAGCGTAAAGGAATTTTCAGCGTAAAGAAAGAAAATGAAGCAATTCGCAGTATCACCACTAAACACCTGTAGAATCAATAAAATAAAGTTAATTATCTGATTCCTCTGCCAATCCTGTATTTAAGGCCGCAGTTTTATTTTCTATATAGAGCGCTGACGGGGGTGATTATACATCTTTAAATATATTTTATTTACCACTTTTTTATTTCTTTTATTATCTTTAGTCTTCCTGTCTATAATAGACCGATTTATATTCTTTATATGTAGTATACTACTATCCCCAAGGTGTTGAACCTTCTACTTAGTCTTTTTATATCTTTAAAATACCTGCGTGGTCTTAATTTACTCAAGATTTAGATTTATAATAGCAAGCTGTTTAGATTAAAGTTTTTGCTAATAAAATAAATACTTAAAATAGTATTCAATACAAGGATTAATTGATATATTACTATTTAGAAGTTTAGATAGTTTTTTCTAATTTTTTTTAATTTATCAAATATTTTTTAAGAATGTATTTTCAACACTTAAAGATAGAGAATTTAAAAAGATATATTTTTACTATACATGTGAAGATTAGATATAGAGATTTTCAATAACAGTAATAAAACATTTTAAATAGCTTTAATAATTAAAAATCTATCTATAGAAAAGATACCGCATTTTTTAAAAAAAATTATAAAACGTGGATTAAAAATCTTTTTATATACAGTAATAATATTATATAAAAATTTTACTTTATTTTCTGGCACTCTATACCATTACACGATGAGATTATTTATACTGCAAAAATATATTTTATATATAAAAAAATCTTTTTATTAAACAGTTAATAGAGATAAGTGTTATGGGTTCGCGCGCGAACCTACGGAATGGTACTTGGCTAACGCCTGCGTGGTATGCAGGGATGGACGCGATACCATATAACACTAGCTTCCCCCTTGTTCCTGTGTTTTCCTCTTGTTCCTTTCCAGCTATTCTTTCATGTATGTACGGCATCCTTAGTTTGTGTCGGAAATCTAGGTGAGATATCTAGATTTCTAGAGGCATGTGATCAGGGGAATTATACTGATCTCTTAGATAGAAGAGATAATCAGAAGATAGGGTAAAATCTTTAAGAATAGATAAATTGACTAGATAGACATAATAGATAAGATTAATAAAGCTTGACAATTTTAATAATCTTAATGTTGGACTGGTGATCACATGATCCAACATCATGTGACTCAGAGTCATATGACATCGGCTACTGTACACCTGATTCATGTAATCCATGTGATTCTACATGTTTCTATATAAGAATTCTATCTGATTCTATGCCTACATTATAATGACATTAACATGACGATATGTTCTAGGTCTACTATACAGTCTTATTCAATATAAATAGGTCTACAATCTCATTCATTCTCTTAATCAGATTATTAAGATTGTTAAGATTATCAAGCTTTATCAATCTTATTTACTATATCTATCTAGTCAATTTATCTATTCTTAAGAGTTTTACTCTATCTTTTAATTATCTTTTCTATCTAAAAGATCAGTATAATTCCCCTGATTATATATCTCTAGAAATCTAGATATTTTTATCTAGATTTTCAACAGTTATAAGCCCGGATTTCTTATTTTATTGATCTTTTTCAATTATCTGGCTATTTATATTATTTTTTTATACTTCTATAGATTTCTTACCTATTTCTAAAGTCTAAATTATTCTAATCTATTCTATTATATCAGACAATAGAATCACTACAATTTTAAATAGATTAAATAATTAGTTTATTTAATTTAATACAATCAGGGTTATTGCTGAAAATAGAGAAGTTTAAGATCTTATTAACTCTAATCTTTCTACTGAATCTATTCTGCCAACTAAACTGGTATATTCTAAAATCAAGAATATTAGAAAAGGGACTAATTCTGTTCTAGCTTTAATCTCTAATAAAAAAGAGCTTCTTAAAGACTGTTAAAGAGATTATAAGTTTAAGATTAGAAAATATAATTATATAACTAAAAGTCTAACTTTTATTATTATAACTATTTAAAACTCAATCTTTTACTCTAATAAGCAAGTGATTCTATCTACTAAAACTGCTTATTAGTAGTTCAAAATCCTTATATAAAAATTAGCACTATTAACTAAATTTTAAAAATATAATATAATATATCGATACTATAATCTTAGAATTTAGAT
>MBFL02000520.1:0-20086 GCA_001696595.2 Aspergillus hancockii | reverse complement strand
GACAGGGTGTTAGGGAGGGGAAAGTGCAGAAGTTGAATGCGAAGGAGGTTAGGAGGAAGCAGGATGAGGCGAGGAGGAGGGGAAAGAAGTTGAGAGAGTTGTTTTATACTAGTGATGAGGTTTTGAGGTATTTGGGGGAGTAGGTTACGTTACCTCTCATTGGTGACTAGTAGATTGGGTTGGTTGGCGTTTGTGATTTTGGTTGATACCCTTTTTTTGCATTTCTTTGGGATGGCTGAGTATGAAGGATGGTACATACATTAAAGGTACTAAGTGCTAACTACATACATGGAGAGATAGATTATAAGATAGAATAGAACTATCCATTTTGCGCCGCGGCGCCATCGGCGCTCAAAATAAAAGCCGAGAGATTGGTATCACAGACGCTATAGTAGAAGGAAACGGGTATAGACTTCGGATGGTTGTGGCCATCGGTAGTCAAGGGGTGATAGTAGTTACCTTGAAGTGAATCGAGAAAATTAACGTTATGATGACCTGAAGAAGTGATGGCGCTTCTTCTCTTTCTTATCCTTCTCCTTCTTTTCCTTATGGAGCTTCGGGTTGCTTTGTGCAGGTAGTGCCCCATTCTGTCCCAAGGACATCGCACTCATAGCCGCCGAAGGAGGTGCCGGAGGGTTGAGATGAGGCGTCGGGGCTGGAGTCCTCTTGGGCGCGGGTTGAGGCTGCGGCGGAGGATCTTTTTCAAATAGATGGGCCGGCGCAGTTGGTTTCGGTCGTTCAGCTGGGAGGTCTAAGCGCCTTCTGTCGGTACTGAGGTCTCCGACCTGTTTCAAGAACAAGCCGGGGCTCAACATGTGCGAGGTCGCAAGGAATACGTCTTTTCCAAACGCTTGCGAGACCTCGTAGCAGGTTCGAGCTTCGCCGTAAGTTGCGCCACCAGCCATGAAGACAATGATACGCTGTCGGGACTGCTCCGTGGTAGAACGGGTCCGAGCCCAGGTCGGTTTGGCGCTTCGTAGGGATGCTTGCGAGAGGGTATCCTGGTGTCCTCCCATGCCCTCCGTCTCTGTGGTTGGGCGAGTGGGAGGGAAAACAGCCGGATCCAAAGTCCCTCTCACCAACTCCTCTAACATTAATTTCATATTTAACTCGTACCGCGAGAGGCTGCCTTCGTCGGATTCCGCTGGCGATGGAGGCTTTCTGTTGAACAGCGGCTGCACAGGCGGTTTCTCGTCTTTCAATTGCTTCTCTACTCTGGATCCAAGTAGATCGATGTTGTAGATAACGTCCCCGTCCTGTGGCGGAAGTTGGGCGTGCGCCATAAGCTTCCTAATGTCTCCACCAAGAATACCTCCTCTGTAGATGATGTAGAGGAGCAGAAGTCGCAATCTATCGGGGAGCCCCACCGCATCGTCGTCAAGCAGTTGGACAAGTTGCGAACCCAAATTCTTTGCCTTTTTATAGTTCTCGTCCAGACCAGTCGAGAGGCACTGTTCAACTGAGCTCACTTCCAGTAGTTTGTGCTTCTGAAAGTGGGTCATACATTCTTGCGCCATGTTGAGGTGAAGGGTATATGCATCCCTACCCTGTTGGAACTCCGTGAGACCAGCGAGCATGTCTTTGATCGTGTTCACGTTGGCTTTGTCATTGCTACCGGGAAATTAGCAACGTGTTGATATCAAAAAAAAGCAAAGAATCACTAGGCACTGTGTACTTACTCTTCAGCAAACTGAGGGTTGGCTGCTCGGAATTTGGCAAAATCTTCACCCAATTTCCCGAGAACGTCTTTCATATGGAGATGTCTATAATCAACCCAGACGTTGTCATTGTCGCTTATCTCCATCTCCTTCAGTTCTTCGTTTTTACCACCCTCGTTTATAATTGTTTTGTATGTGACTTTGTCACCATCTTTGATCGGTAGTAAGTCATGCACCATGGACTGATACGTGAATTCGTGAATCAGTGGCGCGACAACGTCCATAGAGCGATCCACCACCATGAGGACGCCTCGAGGTCTTCCAGACTGGGGCGGGAAATCCTTTTGAAAGTGCGCATACTGGTCTAGCTCGTTTTGAATAAATCGGGCGAGATGCGAACAAAGAACACTAGCTTCGTGGGCAGGTGCCCTAGGCTTGTAGTATCGGATCACAGGGTACTCCCCCAAACTTACACAAAGGGAGACAATCTGGGCTCCCAGTCAGTGGGCGACTTCTAAAAATGACATCTGCAGAAGGGAGTATATCCCACCTTTTGCGCAAGTCCCTCCAGATGTGCACGGATCAAGTGATTGCAGCCGGGGTGGAACAGCACAGGGAAACTCCACGGATCACGAAACGTGACAAGACGCGACTCCCTCGGAAAGTAGTCGGCACTCATCACTCGAAAGCTGGCAATTTGTTCTTGGGCCATTTGGGACCGTTCAAGTCTAGTGCGCTGCTGAGGATCGAGGTCTAGAGGTGAGGTTAGGACGTAATTCGCGGGCGCAGGAAAGAGGTGACCAACAAGATGTCCAAACCAACCAAGCCTTCCTGTATCTCTTTCGCTCAAAGTCGGCCATTAAACAATCCACAATATGCGATTGCGGCGATAGGATGTACAGTGCATCCATAGGGTTAGGCTTCCGCCTTTCCTCGATCTGTTCGACATCTTACAACAATGGTCGTTAGCCAATGCGATTTCCAACGGTCGGGACGCGCGGACTCACTTGTGACATTGAGGTTGAGAATGTCATCCTCGCTCACGGCATTATCTATCAGTTTTCGACTGGTCTCATCCACGACTAGGACTTTCCACTGCACGCCACCACCGTCAGTTTCGTTGTCTACCCCAGATAAGGAGCTCTACACACCTCATCCCCTGCCGTATACCGGATCGTGTTGAGGATAACTGTATTTCACAATCTAGTGAGTACAAGGCCAGAGCTAGTCATCGATATGAGGATAGACAAGGACTCACTGTCACGTTGAATAGTGAGTATGGAGGAGTTCATCTTGGCTGACCGGCAGCCCTCAGCAGTGGATTAGGCGTTGAGATCGCAGGTAGAAGTCAACAGGGTTATGCGTTGGAGGCCACCGGTTTTGGTATAACAATGAGTAGCTGCAGGCGACAAGTAAGAGAGCCCAATCAGGGGGTTGAGAGGTTGGGAAAGAAAGTGACTTCTTTCTTTTTGAAACGTATACGCTACTGGAGACCCTCTTCCAGTGTCCCCACCATTCACTCCATCATAGATTGCGGCGGATCGGCAGCAGTCATGCGGTGTGGCGCCGGTACCTCCTTCAATCTTTACCTCATTGAGTGGCTACGTTCGCTGCCTCAACGAATGTTGTCGCTGAGTATGACTAAGGCGGCAACGGCGACATACTCAAATTGGAAGAAGTATCTCCATTGGGTTTGGATACAATCATTTCGCCGATGTCATTGGTACTCCATTCAACGATATTTCAAAATTTCCTCCTCAGCTTGTCATCGGTCGTTAGATGCACAGCGCGGTCTCGGTCGCAGGCCCCCTGCTTGCTTCATGCACTACTATATGCAGCTTCTCTGCATCGTTACTAGTACTTCTTCAACGGCCTAAATCTCTCGGCTGCAAATCGATCGCGCCGCCGTCTCGAAAGTTTACTTCGGGTCCTACGTTCCCTCCCTTGAACCCACGATTCCGCTCAAGGAATGCAGTCATGGGCAAGTAGAGGCAGCCGTTGCCTGTCATGTACTATACAACCGTTCTTTTGTTCGGGGATTCGAACATTTGCCACCACCCCGGCACTTCAGAGGGGAAAAAAGTTACAGAAGTCGAAAAAGTCACAGGAGGTTGGACAAACGAAGGGTAACATTGTATGTATCTCTTTTCCTTCTATATGATACTTTCCTAGATCATTAACATGTTGCCCGTGTGAATAGTCTCCAGCTAGACCTTCCCTCCGTACCACGAAAAATGCAAGACAAAATGTCACTACCCCCGACTTCTCACTTATCGTGGCAACACTGCTACAAGAATTTAAGAAAAACTTAGCAAGTCAATCTGAATCGGCGGTGGTTGGGTGGCAGAGATTCGAACGCTATGTGATGAACGCATGCAAGCTGGAGGATCGAGTTACCAGCGGAAGTTATGGCACTTTGCGACAGGTAAAAACCACACTACAAAAGGCTTACATTAAGTCCGGCGTTGCAGGCTTAAGAAGTGAGTTGGAGTATCTCTTGTACGCGGAGGATGTCACTTCGAAATACTCCGTGCCCAACTTGGAACAGCAGAAGAAAGTGGCAGATATGCGTTTTCCCGCAGAATGGTACCCCCAAGCGCGCTCTGTGCAGCGGACAATACATCTACACGTTGGGCCAACGAACTCAGGGAAGACATATTCGGCGTTGAAACAGCTTGAGGCTAGCAAAAGCGGTTTCTATGCTGGCCCATTAAGGCTACTTGCGCAAGAGGTATACCATCGGTTTCAAGGCAACGGAACTTCATGCAGTCTGGTCACTGGCGATGACGTGAAAATTCCCGAGGGCCAGGCACCATCCATTGTGAGCAATACAGTTGAAATGGTCAATCTAGGGCAACCGTATGAGGTTGGAGTCATCGATGAAATTCAAATGATTGCGGACCCCAAACGTGGATGGGCCTGGACCCGTGCTGTTCTTGGTGCGCGTGCTAAGGAGCTTCATCTCTGCGGCGAAGCAAGGGTTGTTCCATTGATACGAGAGCTGGCCGCTCTTACAGGAGACAAGCTTGAGATACACCGCTATGAGCGACTGAACCCTCTAAAGGTTATGGATCAAAGTCTAAGGGGCGACCTGAGAAACCTTCAGAAAGGAGACTGTCTAGTGGCCTTCTCACGCGTTGGAATCCATGCATTGAAGGCTGACATTGAAAAAGTCACTGGGAAACGAGCGGCCATTGTATATGGAAGCTTACCGGCTGAAATCCGGACTCAGCAAGCCAGTCTTTTCAATGACCCCAACAACGAGTACGATTTCCTGGTCGCTAGTGACGCCATTGGTATGGGTCTAAATCTGTGAGTTTTGTGTTGCTCTTCTATTATTCCATGGCTTCTAACCAGTTCTTAACAGGAGTTGCAAGCGTATTATTTTCGAAACTCTTGTGAAAAGAGTACCGGGTGGTCTTATAAGGCTTTCCGTGCCCGAAATCAAACAGATTGCGGGACGCGCTGGTCGCTACCGTTCAGCTGCTCAGCAACAGAAAAAGGGAAAATCTACTGAGAATGAGGGGACCAATGTCGGTTATGTCACATCCTTGGAAGAGGTGGATCTTCCATACATTCATCAGGCAATGGCACTCGAGCCCCCTCCGATTACTGCTGCTGGCGTGTTTCCTCCGGAGCCCATTTTCCAGAGATTCGCCGCCTACTTCCCACAGGCTGTTCCGTTGGAATACATCATCAAACGTCTCATGGATGTCTCCCAAGTTCATCCATTGTTCTTCGTGTGTGACCCTCGCAGTCAGTTAGAGAACGCCGAGGTCATAGACACCGTGAGCGGCCTTCGCTTCGACGATCAAATGACCTTTATGGCTGCACCCATGCACACCCGGGACCTTTCTTCACGCGACGTTGCCTGTGCATTTGCCGAATGTGTCGCCGAGCATACAGGTGGTCGCTTGCTAGACATTCCAGGTTTGAACTTGGAGATATTGGAAGAACCCGTTTCTGGAAACAAGGAGTATTTGCATGATTTGGAGATATTGCACAAATCTGTGATTCTTTACTCGTGGCTCAGTTTCCGGTTTGGTGGAGTCTTTACAGACCGGACTCTTGCTGCCCATGTGAAGGAGCTTGTCGAAGAGAGGATGGTCAGGGCGCTGACTGAATTCTCCGCTAACAAGAAATTGAGGAAAGACGCTTCTCTTCGTCGCCAGATTGCTTTGCAAAAACAGATTCAGGAACAGAAACGTTTGCTTGCTGAATCGGATCTTGACGCCCTCGAAGGCCAAGAATCGGGTCCAATCGATCTCTCTGCCGATAACAACTCTTTAGAAAGAATAAGCACTGAGGCGCAGGCTGCATAGGGAATAGCCCCTTTTGAGTCCTTTACTACTAGTCCTGCTTGGTTGGACTAAAATCACAACACCTCCGCTCCACTTTATCGCGGGGGAGAAGGGACTATGCAGACTAACGCTCTATTCTCGTGTTTATATTGGGAGCAATATTGCTCAGTGAGCTGAGGGGCTGTTAATGCTTTCGCATATTAGGTGACAAGAGCGATGAGTGTAACTTACAAGTGTAAATTAGCAAAATTAGATGTACATTAACTTACAAAAACAGAGATGGATAAAACTAAAGCGTAACTATATATTTCCCCAATATCTGCCTGCTATATGATAGGTGTGCTTTTGGAAAAGAAGAAATGGTTCAAAATCTATAGACACATACCTATAAGTAGAACACAATCCTATTACAATAGAATAGAGACCAGACTATACCACGAGCATTTGTACAGAGTAACCTGTTACTACTATGTTCAGCTTTGAGTATTCAGTATCCAACAACCAGAAGAATACTACTACTCGAATGCTCTAACGCTATTGTTATAACAGTTTCAAGTGGACCTTCCAATCAATCCAAGCATTACTAGAGATAAATCAGGCAGTAGGTATAAGTGAATGGTCGTAAACGTTTTTCAATTGTCGGATACCTGTACCAAGGAGATCCATAAATCTGGATTTAAGTTGTGGCGAGGGGACCGCAAACGCCACAACGATTTTCCGCGACAGTGAGCTTTCCCGATACAACCATTCTTAGACTGGCGAGCCGCAACCTGATAACCAGAGAGGTGCCTAGCACACTCTTCTGTGACTTAAGTCATTCTTTCAGAGTCTATCTGGCCAGTTTACATCGCGCCTTTACATCCTTTGGCTTGCGGCAAACCCCAAAGCGCCGGTCATGGATGATCTCCAGTCTCTGGAGCTCTTTTCGCTCGTTTCGCGAATCACCGGCGAAATCCAGAATCACTTGGGCGTCAATGACAAAACCTTAGCCGAGTTCGTGATCGACCAGCATTTAGAATGCGGCTCATTCTCGAAGTTCAAGGAAACTCTGGAGGAGATGGGTGCAGAGTTTCCTCAGAGTTTAATGGAGAGTATTGATCGCTTGGTGCTTACCATGCACCCGAAATACAAGTCGAAGAAAACGGACGATGCCGGTAAGGCGGAAGGAAACGACGACATGGACATACTCGATGCACTTGAAAAGAAATCGCGCGTATTCAAGGGCCTCGCTGTTCCTGATAAAGTCCCGCAGTGGGGTGAAGACGGCTACCTGGACCCGAAGGTCGCGGACGAAGGAGATGCGAAGGCTGATGCGATGGATGACACGTTTGCAATGCTGGAGGGGCTAGCAGGGAAAGCTAAGGGAGGAGACAAGGGTCGCACAACGGGAGAAGATCGGAGCAGCAGGAAGCGAAGCAGAAGCCCTGGTTACGACGACTATGACCATGGGCGCCGGCGCAAGGACAAATATCGTTCCCGATCGAGATCACATAGTCCCCGTTATAGCAAGAGAGATGATGACGTTGACGAGTTCGGCCGATCGAGGACCAAGTATTCCAGTCGGGATGATCGCAATGGTCGTAGCGAGCGGCGCCGCCGACTGGATCGGAGCGAGGACGATGACTATTTTCGGAAACCGCCTCCGGTTGAGCTGGATGATAGCGCGGTGCTGTACAAGGTTTATGATGGGCGTGTTACTGGTGTGAAGGACTTTGGTGCCTTTGTGAATCTGTCGGGCGTCAAGGGAAAGGTGGATGGTCTGGTACACGTTTCTGCAATGCAAGAAGGAGCACGAGTCAACCATCCGTCTGACTTGGTCTCCAGGGGTCAACCAGTCAAGGTTAAGGTCATTAGTATACAAGGGTCTCGCATTGGGCTGTCGATGAAAGAAGTTGACCAAGTTACTGGACTTGACCTTATCCCTCAACGCCGACTTGCATCGGGCGCCAACATGGAACGTCTCGACGGTACCTCTGCGAAGGAGAGATACGGAAACCTGAGCTCGGAAGTGCCCGTCATTGAGGAGTCCGATGGAAGGCCCATGAAGAATCGAAAGCGCTTAACTTCACCAGAGAGGTGGGAAATCAAACAGTTGATTTCATCTGGTGCTGTCTCAGCGGCCGACTACCCCGATATAGACGAAGAATACCATGCTACACTGACGGGCGAGGGGACCTTTGAGGAGGAGGAAGACGTTGATATCGAAGTTCGAGACGAAGAACCGCCTTTCTTGGCTGGCCAAACCAAGATGTCCTTGGAACTATCTCCTATCAGAGTTGTCAAGGCACCCGATGGTTCTCTAAACCGTTCAGCTATGGCGGGTACAAACTTGGCTAAAGAACGAAGAGATCTTCGGCAACAAGAGGCCCAGGATAAGGCCGCGGAGCGAGCTGCGGAGGTTGATCTTAACGCCCAATGGCAAGACCCTATGACTGCGCCTGAGAATCGGAAATTTGCTGCTGATCTTCGAACCGCACAACAATCGAAACCTGACGACGCTGTACCTGAATGGAAAAGGGTCACAATGGGCAAGAACCTGTCTTTTGGCAAGCGAACCTCGATGTCGATCAAGCAACAACGTGAAAGCTTGCCCGTCTACAAATTCCGCAAGCAACTTCTTGACGCTGTTCGTGACAACCAATTGCTGATTGTTGTTGGAGATACTG
This sequence comes from Aspergillus hancockii, assembly GCA_001696595.2. Classification (NCBI taxonomy): domain Eukaryota; kingdom Fungi; phylum Ascomycota; class Eurotiomycetes; order Eurotiales; family Aspergillaceae; genus Aspergillus; species Aspergillus hancockii. The sequence continues at coordinate 11,461 of MBFL02000520.1, read as the reverse complement.
GATCTGGAAAGACCACGCAATTGACGCAGTACTTGGCTGAAGGCGGTTACGGAAATAATGGCATTATCGGATGCACACAACCGAGACGTGTGGCTGCAATGTCAGTCGCTAAACGTGTAGCTGAAGAGGTTGGCTGTAAGCTTGGTGCAGAGGTTGGCTACACGATCCGTTTCGAAGACTGCACCAGCCCGGAGACGCGGATCAAGTATATGACTGACGGGATGCTCCAAAGAGAAGTTCTTTTGGACCCGGACCTGAAGAAGTACTCTGTCATCATGCTTGACGAGGCACACGAGCGAACAATCGCCACAGATGTGCTTTTTGGGCTGCTGAAGAAGACGATCATTCGGAGACCTGATCTCCGACTCATTGTTACGTCAGCTACATTGGACGCAGAGAAGTTCTCAGAGTATTTCAACGGATGCCCTATTTTCTCAATTCCTGGACGTACATTCCCTGTCGAGATTATGTACTCCAAGGAGCCTGAATCCGACTATCTGGATGCGGCTTTGATCACCGTCATGCAGATTCACTTGACCGAGCCTAGTGGTGACATCCTCCTTTTCTTGACTGGGCAAGAGGAAATTGACACTGCCTGTGAGATTTTGTACGAGCGAATGAAAGCGCTGGGCTCCTCTGTACCGGAGCTAGTTATCCTCCCTGTCTACTCTGCCCTTCCTAGTGAGATGCAGAGTAGGATTTTCGAACCTGCGCCAGAAGGGGGTAGAAAGGTTGTTATCGCTACTAACATTGCTGAGACATCTATTACAATCGACCAAATCTACTATGTTATTGATCCTGGCTTTGTGAAGCAGAATGCTTACGATCCGAAACTCGGTATGGACTCTTTGGTGGTGACTCCTATCTCGCAGGCGCAAGCCAAGCAACGAGCCGGTCGCGCAGGCCGAACAGGTCCAGGAAAATGCTTCCGCTTGTATACCGAAGCGGCCTACCAATCAGAAATGCTTCCAACCACAATTCCCGAGATTCAGCGTCAGAACCTCTCGCATACGATTCTCATGCTTAAAGCCATGGGTATCAATGATCTGCTTCATTTCGACTTTATGGACCCACCCCCGACAAATACCATGCTTACTGCATTAGAGGAGCTCTACGCTTTGTCTGCGCTCGATGATGAAGGTCTTTTGACTCGGTTGGGTAGAAAGATGGCGGATTTCCCTATGGAACCAGCGCTTGCGAAGGTTCTTATTGCATCGGTCGATATGGGATGCTCCGAAGAAGTGCTTAGTATAGTTGCCATGCTTTCTATACAATCGGTCTTTTATCGACCAAAAGAGAAGCAGCAGCAGGCAGACCAGAAGAAGGCCAAGTTCCACGACCCACAGGGCGATCATTTAACCCTGCTCAATGTGTACAATGCTTGGAAAAATTCGAAGTTCAACAATTCTTGGTGCTTCGAGAACTTTATCCAGGCACGTCAGATCCGCCGTGCTCAGGATGTTCGCCAGCAGCTTCTTGGTATCATGGACCGGTATCATCACCGAATCGTCTCGTGCGGAAGGAACACAACGAAGGTTCGTCAAGCGCTGTGCACTGGTTTCTTCAGAAATGCAGCGCGTAAGGATCCCCAGGAAGGATACAAAACGCTTGTCGAGGGCACACCCGTTTATATGCATCCAAGCTCTGCATTATTTGGGAAGCCGGCTGAACACGTCATTTATCACACGTTGGTGCTTACGACGAAGGAGTACATGCACTGCACAACGGCTATTGAACCTAAATGGCTGGTTGAGGCAGCTCCGACTTTCTTCAAGGTTGCTCCCACAGATCGTCTGTCGAAGCGTAAGAAGGCCGAGCGTATTCAACCCCTACACAATCGCTTTGCAGGTGAGGATGATTGGCGTCTATCTGCACAGAGACGTCAAGGTAGAGGTGGTGGTGGAGGAACCTGGGGTTAATCCCGTGCATTTTCTATTTTATTATTTCCCCATTGTCTGGGTATATACGATGTCTGCCATTTTATAGCAATACCCCGATTGAAATGTTTCTTCCCTTACTTGGCTCATATCCGGAGCATGGCAGGGACATTTTAAAATTTGTATTTTAAGAGAATCAAGTGCGATATAGATATTTCGAAGTACAATACTGGCCTGATGGAGCATATGTACAAGTCATTCTAAGTAAATTCAGTACTGCGTTGTGGAACCTAGACAGTAGACTGGTACTGCAAGAATGTAATTCTACCTAGTTTAGTTAGCTTGGTTCTCGAATTACTGTGGGTCACTCCGTCTTTAAGTTTCTTCTTTTCTTGGGCTGGCGGCAGCCAATCAGACCCCGCAAAATTTTGACGGAAATTGGGCTTTACATAACTTCAATTTCATCTTTCTAGCATCTCGAGGCTTCGCTTGGAGTTAGGAGCATCACACATAAGCAAAGATGTCTTCCGCCGATAACCAGCTTCACCGAAATAAGAGGAGAAAGTTGGATTCTACTCAGGAGTCTGAGGTTACAACAGACGTCACCTCTCATGTGCAATTACGCAACCTTCTGACTTTCCAACAAAATGTCAACGAAGTCAAACAAGGTCAGTTCGCGGTGATCTCTCTTGCATGAATCCCTGAAGAAATATACTCACAGTCCGAACGAAAGGCATAAGAAAATTCAAGGAGCTTCTTCAGGTGATTGGGCAAACTGAGAATGAGGGCGAGAAAGCCAACAAATTCCGTATCCTCAAAGCCTATTGCGATTCACAGATCTCTCATGAAGAAGAGCCATCTTGTTTCCCGGATCTGATTCAGTCCTGGAATTATGCCGATATTAATAATAATGAGTCCTTACTAACAGTCATCCCGTCAGTTCTGGCTCTTTTCATTAAGACAATATCCACTAATCTGGATTTCCGGGACTTCGGAATGGCACTATGCAAGTTCCTAATGCGAAAGGACCAGCTGAGATTCTTCAACCGTGGCTTAACAGCAACAAAATCTAAGGAGCATTTGATTTCGCCCTGCCTCCGTCTTTTGACTGAGATTGTCACATTTGACGGAGGTGCTGTTGCACGGAATATCTACGCTGTGCGGTATATCACGTTTAAGCGCATCGAGGTGTTCTTGACTCCGAATAAGGCTCAACTAGAGGAGGCTTCGGATGATAGTCAAAAGTCAACCCTTCGACGAAATGCTCAGAGGTACGTCCTGGCAAACTTCAGGTTCCAGCATGCCAGTGCGAAAAGCGACATATTCGAACAGCACAAGGTCATGAGAGCATTCCTTGAGCATGTTAGAAAAGACCCCCGAGATATTGTTTTGGATATCATCAGGGCGATCGAGAGGGATATTGTACAAGACACTTCGCTTTCCAGGAATGCGAAGACGAAATTCTTCAATCGAGGAAATCTGGAGAGGTTGGTGACTCTTTACGGCTACGACCGAGAATCTGAGGAGCCGAACCCCACTGGCGTGTCTATTGCAAGTGAGATCCATAAGCTTCTGATGAAGGTCTGCACAGACCCCAGTCATGGCGTCTTGCTCTCAGAGACAGGCTGGTACCCTAACGGAAGTGACCCGGAGTCCTTGCCGACTGAAGAAGACACATCGATCGAGTTGGGGCTCGATTCGGCAGTTTATGTCGATAAGTACAGAGAGTCTGTACCTGTCCGGAACGGAATTTTGTCTTACCTCACCCAGACCCTCCGTCCAGATGCAGATAGCCTGCAGATCGAGCTATTGGTAACAATTTTCAAGGGAGCACCAGAACTTGTTGCCGATTTCTTCACGAAGAAAAATATGTTTGTTTCGGACCCCAAGCCTACACCGTCATGGATGGCCGAGTGTGCACTTCTGTTCTCAACAGTCAGCTTGGGAGTCCCAGGGAACTTTGGAGGGAAAGACAAACTGCCTCCTATGCCGCCACCCGTGTCTGTGGTTATTGAGAACATCCTTCCTCGCCCGCTCACACAAAAAACGTTAACTCGTTGCCTGAATCTGAACACTGAGATAATCACTCTCTTTGCGGTGCGGATCCTGACCGTCGCCTTCAATAAGCTGCGAACGGTCCTTCGTCTTTTCACTTCGGATCACGGTGTCAGCCAGCCATTCTGGGCTCAGGCTACAGGCAAATTAATTGCGGAGTTCTGTCGTCGGTGCCCTGCAATGAAAGACGTTGTATCATTGTATAAGAAAACTGCCAAGGAGGATCTGCAGCAACAAGAGGCTGTTGCAGATTTGCTCTCTTGTTTCTACGAAATCGTCCCTGACGTTGCATTTGAAGAAAACTTTGACGTTTCCCTCGTTTTGGTTGATATTTTGGAACGGTTAGACGACTCGAGTATTGGAGAGGAAGACTCTGAATCGTTACTTACCCAGTTGGGAAGCATACTGAAGATCGCACAGCAGTCCGCCTCAATGCGTTGGTGGCAACAACCTGGTGAGCACTCCACAAATCACCCTTGTGAGCGTATAGCTAATATGGTTATAGGATCTATGAAACTATCTGCATTCACATCTATTCTGAAAGTTATAGTACTGGCACCTTCTCGCGATTCTCTCAAGGAAATCGAGACCTTGCTGAAGACGGTGCTTATAGAGAACTCTATCCTGCAGGGCTCCAACTCCTTTTCCCCACTCCTTTCCAGCTTTGAGGCATCTGACCTTGAGCGTCTTCAGCATCAGCTCTCATTCTTTGACAACTGTGTCTGCCGGGTAGCGAAAAAACCAGTCCACTATCAGGATCTACTTGGGTCGCTATTCGAGAATGCTTCAAAGCCGGTCAGTCCGATTGTAGCCGCTCTCACTGAGCAGTGGCCTTTCATTGTCAAGTCTGGAGGCGATGCAGAAGGTGCCGTTGGCACGTGGATCGCTAAAAGTCTGGGGAAATTGAAACAGGCCGGGGAAGACTCGAAAGCGTTGAAAGCTGCTCGGGACACTTTGATGGGGGCTACCGAGAACAAGCGAACCAAATCGACTCTGAAAAAGGCACTGAAGGATACCGAGGAGAACCAAAGTGAAGATGGCGCTAAAGAGTCTGGTACTTTACAGCCGACCTCATCGAGATCGGGCAACGAAAAGCAAGTCGTCGACTTGGAGGAGATTTATGGTGCATTGCCTACAGAAGGCACAACTCACAATAGTCTGCACAGGTGGGAGAAAGACGAGCTGGAAGTCTCTTTGGAACAAGGCCGGGTGGCGGACCTAATGCTCTGCTTGTGCTCAGAGTATGAAGAAGTCAGAAAACAGGCGTTCGCAAACATAACACGGCTTATGTCCAAGCTTCGAGTAAGTTGGTCCACGCCGATTGTCTCTCAACTAGCGACCATGTTCGACTAACAAGACTAGGAATCCAAGTATGCCGAATGGAGGTCGGTGTTTATTCTCACTGGTGAACTGCTAGAGACAGTGAAGCAGATTGGTCTTGAATCTCCCGTGCCAAGGATTGTGGGGGAGTGTGCTTCTAGCTGTCTCGCAGTTCTTGTCAATCCAATGCACAAGCTCTACGGGAAAGTCAACAAGTTTCTTCAAAAGGCGCCCTTCTGGGAGGTAGGAAAAATTCCGTCGTATTGGATTGACAAGATCTTGCTGCACGAACCTGAATTGGATGATGGTTACTTTGAGGAAACGAATTGGCTACTGGACTTGCTCATTAAAGGCCTTCGCACAGAAACTGTATGCCACTATGTCATGTTTCATACGAGCTGATACTGACGAGCTTTTAGGATATGGAGATCTACCGCCGTGCGAATGTGTTTGAACGAGCATTTTCTTTTTACGAATCCCCTGGCTCCGGTCTCCCAGCCAGACGCAAGATTCTGCATTTACTCTATCGCTCGACACAGGTCCGCGGTAGTACAACCCTGATTACTAGAGCTGGCATTGTCAGCTGGATCCAGAGCCAAGTTCCGGCATTGAGTGATAAGGATGCGCCCACATTCGCTGCTATGGCTCAATCTTTGTATGAATCCTCGGAACAGGATCGGGTCGTGAAATGGAGCGGAGGAACCGCCGCGCAGGTTATTGAGAACATTGTTGGATAGGTAAACCCATGGCAAAAATGGGTGTACGCGACCTATGCAGATACATACATGCAAGTGAACATGTATACGTTTACCCCTTAGGTATAATATTAGAGGCTCGAGACTTTTTCCTATCACACATTTCCATCTCCTCTCGCATAACGTACTTGTGTCACATGAAGAATGCACCGTCGTCTCTTTGTCCTTTAAGGTCAACCGAAACTAGTAACTATAGGTAGGAAACCCCGAAAAGCCTCATTACCAAAATCAGCATATCCGGGGAATAAGGGGTGAACACTATGCCCCGATACTACTTACTGGTTGTTATAGAAGGCAACATATGGTCATGGGGGCTACTGCCAAGCTTATTGAGTGTAAAATAATGGCATATAAAAAATAACATACGTTATGTTGGCATTGACGTTGATGTTGTTGGGGTGGAAAACGAATTTCCCCATTGGGCAGTCGAGTGCCAGAGCCTGAGGCCGACGGAGGAAACAAACGATTTGCGGCCACAAGTCAGTCTCTCCGTCAAATCACTCACTCCCACCCCCATCATCACTACCCTTTCCATTCACCAGTGTCGTCTGTTGATATCCCTCTCTTCTATCTGCTAGGTACATACGAGAGTTACATATTACCTCTCCAAGAAAAACACAAAAAAAAACTTATTCTGTCGCCGCAATCCCCTTGTGCCCCTCATCCTGTAACGTCGAGTGACCGATTGAAACTCCGCCGAACTTGCCACTAGCAGTGGCTTTGCTTCACTGCTCGTCTTTACACCGCACTTCCCTCCCCCCATTACACAAGAACCGCTACCCCGGACTACTCCCTCTCTCTGCCTCTCGATACTCCGTCGCCCTGCGACTGTTCCAGCTCCCGCTTTCGGTCCTCGCGAACCAATGAGAACCTTTTAACGGCCTGCTGATAAAACCACCCTCTCTCAAGCCATCCCCATGGCGCGACGTTACCAGATCGATGAGCTGCTATGGCTGCGCTCATCGCCCTTGGTCACTAAGCCCGCCAACTTACCGCCGGTAGAAGAATGGATGGGGTAAGTTACTCCTGCAGACTGCACTCCTAATCGTCATTGACTCGGAGACTGACTTGGCCGATGTTGAGCAGGCCGATACCCGACCCAACAGCACAACGGAAAACCACCGCTCCCCGCGACCCTAATAATCCAAACGAGACGACACCTCGAAGATCGAGTATCTTTGAAAGCCGCCACATATCCCGCAATTCGAATTCAGGTAATTATAATGATACTCTCTCACGACCGCTGTTCATTCATATATATTTGAGACGGGACTGTTAAGATCACCGCTAACCGAGGGCTTTGCCAATTCCTTATAGAGGATATTGTTCTTGGACCACCAAAGACCGCATTTGCGTCCGCATCTCGCATACCTGGTAAAGGTTCGATAGACGCTACGGAACGGCCGTCTAGGCAACCCGATTCAGATGATAAGAATGACCGCTTAGTCTTCCGCGGAAAGTTCTTTAAAGATAGAGAAGCCGGTGATAGTAACTTTGATCGCCGCGATGGGAAAACCGATCCTTTCACTCCTCGTCGTGGGGAGAGAGAGGATTGGAACACTGGTCGCCCCCGTCGCACCTTCGGCCAGGATGAGCAAGAGAGAAAACTAAGACGTAACGGCGACTTCGATCGGTGGGAATCCTCCCGCGAATTCGCCAATCGGGACCGCGAGCAACAAACCCCTAACTTTGAACGGGGCGCGAAAGATAAGGATAGTCGGCTCTTTCCCCGACGGGATGGCCAGCCAGGGCGTGCTAGACACGAAGGAAGTTGGTTCCGCGATGACAGCAACCAGGATGGCCCCGAACTTGAAGAAGAGAAGACCCCGATACGGAGCCGAGATTGGCGCCGAGATCGACATGGCACCGACCGTGATTGGACTCGTGGTGCCAAGCTTGAGCAGGAACCTGAATGGTTGGATGCCAATGATAAGGATGAGCCCCGAAGGGTGCATACCCAGGAAGATTTCGAGCGCTGGAAAGAGAGGATGAAGGCGGGATCTTCCCAGGCGCCTATTGAGGAGAAGAAGGAGGTACCTGCTGAGCCGACCCCTGTCTCCCAGAAACCAGAGCCCAGACCAACGGACGGTGAAATATTCAGCAGCAGTGGCACCCCATTCCAATCTGATTCAGCTATGGAACGATTTTTTGGACTTCTGGGCGACTCCAAGCCTCACCAGGAAATCAGCGCTTCATCACCTTTGGAGGCTACTGTGGTTAGTCAAGCCCCTGTGGTCAGCCAGGCTCCGCCAGTTAGTCAGGCTACCCCCAAGAAGGAGAACTTACCGGGGAAGCCTTTCAAATCCTCCCGCTTTGCCGGTTTATTTAGTCCGCCACCTGGGAGTCCGGCAAAAGAGTCCGATTTCCAGTTGGGGAACATGTCTCCTACCATGCATTCGGTATCCACCGATGCTGACCAGGAAGGGTTCCAGCGCATTCTACAAATGTTGGGAGGTGGTAAATCACGCAATGCCACACCACATAATGATGGTGCGCAGAACCATCGGACTCCATCTATCCCGCTGACAGAATCGGTCCAAAACGCTATCTCGTCTCCTTCCGGTGAGCAGATCAAGCGGCCCGATCCTATGGCCATGTACGATAACGCTGTTCGGAGTGGTGGACCCGCGATTGATCCTCAGGCACGGGAAAGGGAGCATCTACTTCGCCTAATGCAGCAAGTCCGTGTCAGCCCCGTTACGAATCACCCTCAAAGCCACCAAGGCGCACATAGCGCCGGTGCGGCCCCTGGCATGATGAACATGTCAGAAATGCTACCACCCCCTCCAGGCCTCTCGTCCGCGCCAAAAGCTCCTAATTTCATTGATGACCCAGCGATAGCTAATATGCATAGAGTGGAGCCGGATCAGCTTCGACGACGGCCGACGAACGGGCCTCCAATGGGTTACTTTGATGATATGCCGTTCCCTCAAGGCAACCAAGTTCCCATCACTCCGGGCGGAACTCGGGTTCCTCAAGGCCAAGGTCTGCCCCCCATGGGTGTGCAGAGACCGCCGGGCTTTGAGCACATGCCACCTCCTGGATGGACTGGCCATCAAATTCCTCCGCAGCCGGCCGGTGGGCCGGGCCCTCTCGCTCCTCCCCCGGGCATTCCGACACCAACACGGGGCGTTAATCCTAACTTCATGGCCAACATGATGCCCATGCATGGAAATGTGCCACCACTTGGCGAGCGCCCCTTCCCACGTGGTGCTGGCGGCAGTGGATCCGGAGGGTTCCCGCCTCCGCCGGGCATGATGCCTCCTCCGGGTTACATGAACGGCCCTCCCCCGTCTGGCTTTCCACCTATGCCACCTAATGCTGAAGCCCTGATGGGCATGGCTCATGGCGGTCAGGGCCCCTTCGACGGCAACCCCGGCCCACAGGGACCTCCTCCTTCTTCTCGCCACCTATTGGATATGTTCGGTCAAGTCGGCGCCGGAGATGCTAGGGGTGGCATGATAGGCCCCGGTCAGTTCAGATAAGCAGCTGGGTGAACGTGATCCGACTCAGTTTTCGGGATCTTGGCTGCGGATGAGGTGTTGCATGGCATATGGCGAGATTATTTCAAATTTCATCGGGCTGCTTTGTGCCAAATTTGATATGTATTCCAAGTTTATTTGTTACCGTTTCTGATGCCCAACGTCTGCGTCGCAAGGAATGGCTTTGATATGTTAGAATATCTCGCTATATGCCTAGGAGAATGGTGGAGGAGTGTGAACAATGAAACGCCTGACTGACCAAGAAAGTAGTCGGTGGATTGAGCAATCTAGTGAAGTGTGTGATCTACACTTACTTGACTAGGTGACCGGATAATATTAATCAATCTATCACTTGACTAGAGGTCTTTTCCAGTAAGAGCGTCATTTCACAATAGTTTTCTTTGTAATATCAAGTTGGGCCAATAGTCATGTCCCTGGCCGTGAATGTTCGTATTTGGGCCGTGAAGAGCTTTCACTGTGAGAAAAAAAGTCCTAGTTAGTGTTTCATCTCATTCAGTGAATTGCTCAATAGCCATTTAGCTCCCTGAAGATGCTCTAGTTCGTTTACTCTATACCATTCCCTTCTACCCTTACGGGCGAGAGTAACTTCACCTCATGGTTCCATGTTTAGAATCTCACGCTCACGATACACAATAGTTCTATGTCATCATGGGGCGACATCCAAAGGCAAGTCCATTCCTCTGTGAATATCTCTACAAGCTTTCATCTTTCATCGATCCTCTCCCTCCTCATACTCCACATGCTCTCTTTCGTCCCAGGAATTCAAACAGCTATCCCATTAAGCCAAACAAGGTAAGCCTTTTCTCCGATCAAACCTCTCTATCGTGAATTCATCCAATTCTAACCATTTCCACCTAAACCAGATCCCCCCACAGGACTGAAAGCCCAGAAACTTCTACCTGTTGTAATGCACATCCATGTAAACTGGGACATCCTCAACGGGACCAAGAAGCTGGAAGCTTGGGTCCAATGAACGAAAGTGAGGAACCTGGCTAACAGACGTATGATCTATCCAGTTGGACGAGATGATGGACGAAATTGACTTCGAGCTTTGCTTGAATATCGATCAATACGTGAGTGAAGTGATTCTCTTACTACCCTAACCACTTTCCTCGACCCCGTTCTCGCTCTCTCTCGTACCTGTCTCGAAAGGTATCAGCATCAGCTAAATCAAAGATACCTCTCCGGTCCCAATCCAACCGCATATACCAGAAGAGCCTAACCTAACAACGAAAGAGCCAGGTCACCACCTCACGCCGCTCAGGAAAATCCGCAGACTCAACTCTCTCCCCCACAGAACGAGAGATCCTCCAACCCTCCCATGCCCTCATCCGCAAACACTCAGAGCTAGAGACCCCCTGCAACGAAGACGAAGCGACCACCCCAGGCCAGGCCCCACCACGCCCCAAGAAGCCCAAGCTCACCACCACCACTGAGCCCGAAGACACAATAACGACCACATACCCCTCCCCCTCAACCGAGATTTCAAAAGAAAATGCCACCGAACAAACCGACACCGACGACACCGACCCCGAAACCCAAAGCACAACAACCTCCGGGAACAACCCACAAACAGCCAACACCTCCTTCGAACCAATGGACCTCGACACCACCACCACAACCTCACCCTCCAACTACATTTACCCCCTAAACCAACCCACAACCCAATCCCAAAATTCAGCCTGGTCCTTCACAATCCACGAAGACCCCGACCTAGGCCTCAACATGGAAGACCTCTTCTCACCCTTCGAAAGCTTCACAACCTACTCCCCAACCCCAGAAGAAGACAAAGAGAACACAACACCCGAAATCGAAGACCTGACTGTCGAAACCTGGACGCGGCCTCCCCTGGAACGGGTCTTCGGCGGCGAGTATGAGATTGTTACGGCTGGGGAGCCGCTGCTGGAAGCTTGGGATGGGGTTACGGGGTATGCGGAGAGTGAGGGGGAGG
>MBFL02000052.1:0-142767 GCA_001696595.2 Aspergillus hancockii | reverse complement strand
CACCACCACCACCACCACCACCACCACCACCAGGGTCTCCAGACGATTCGGATTATTACACCCCAAGAGTCGACGTTTATGAAATGAACCAAGAGTTGCAGGGACAGCAAGATAGAATTTCCAATAGTAGTGTAAACGATCACGGATGCCTCCGTTTTGCCCTCGTTGCTGTTGCTGCTTTTGTTCAACATCTCCAATACCATTTTCTCGACGAATATGCCACGCAGAAGCTCATAGGCCATGCAGTATACTAATGAGCATAATCCCACCCCAGTAACCCATTACAATCCACCTCAACTGGACCGATCTCGGTAATGCACGATCATTGGCCAGCTGTAACACATGGTTAGCCGTGTCAACATATGAATGGTTTGGGAGGATTTAACATCTCACATAACTATGCAGGGCAACGACATAATATGAGTATGACAGCACCATAGCAGATGTCAACAGTGAACCAGAATATTGACTGGGATCAATCTGCGAGAGTTCCGCCAAGTATGCACTCGTCAGCTCATTTGATAGCCCTTTAAGATCCGAAGGACTGAAGAGCTCCTTGCAGTAATCCTCCCATAGCTTCACACCCGGCAGAAAGCTCTTCGTCTGCGCAGCGAAATTCCACAGACTTGTTGCACACAGCTTTTTGAGAGGAAGGGCCGAGCATCGTTAGGGATGATAGTGGTTTATAGATGGAGTAGAAGCAATATTGATTCGGACTAGAGGTTGAAAGTCCTCCCCAGGGACCAGAATAAAAGAGGCCCGTAAGGATAGAGAGCAAAAAAATATATACGTGCATTGAGTCATTGGCCAGTGCCCTAGCAGCTATTAACCTCCGTAGCAGTGCAAATTCTAGGCGTATATTTCGATTGATACACCTTCTGCTGGCTTGCTTTTGTACTCCACTATCTATGTTCTGTTTCTCATAGCTCTCCCACTAGCTTCGGGGGCAACTGAGTCTTCAGCTACCTTTGCGTGGAATGCCAAAACCTTCATTTGCCGAAGAGGGTAAATTATCAGAAAACGTGGAGGACAAGGCCAGGAGAACCAAGTAGGTGCACTCGGTTGCCAATGAAACCAAATCTTGTGGGATATTGATAAAAAAATCGAACATGCCACGATGGATGACATGGAAAATCCCATTTGCGCAGATCATACACCGCTAGAAATATTTAGTTTATCAAAACAACTCTGAGAAGCAGTTCCTATTATACACGTCCAGCGATCTATGCACCATGAGGTTTATTTTCGCTATAATATAGGCAACGTTGACGATCTAATGCTCAAAAAGCCCTAGTACTATAGTTTCAAAGCGGTTGGTTATCAGATTGTCAACCTAATAAGTCTCAACCCACTTCTCTCCGACTGGCGAGCCTTTAATGGAAAGCTTGCTGATCATCCCATCTAGAAAGCCGAGGTGAGATGATATACTCCCAGATATTCTTGGACCTATGACGACTTTATGTCGGAAATCTCAGTCATCGAGAGTCGTAATTTGGGTTGGACCAGGCGTTCTATCGGCGAGAATATGCGTGATAGAAACCTAAATTACACTCATTTGCTTGCAAGAGATAGCAGCAGGTCTATTTCCATCTCGCCATGAGCAACTATTGGGATGGGTATGTGGCTGAGCTATGTATCAGCGCCCAGAAAACCCAATACCGAATAAACTTTCGCAGGTGAATTGAATGTTTCATCTTGAGTTCCCCACGCCCTGTTTGTGTGACCACCAGAACGAGATGATCGACGATATACGGTTAACTATATTTTGTCAGTGGGGAGCGCTTTGACAAATAATTTTCCGGACCATTGCCTCCTTGACGCTCTCGTCGGGGACGACTGATGCAATCATATAACTCGATGTCACAAAATCTAGAGACCAAATGTCTTCATAGTACTCCTACCGTTCTATGAATCACAGAAGTTCCAGCCACTTGAGGTTTGCCTATCAGTGCGGGATGATCGGCGCATCTCTTGCTCCTCAGACCAATATGATTTAACTAATGTATCAATGATATTCTGATTAGGCGAGACAACTCGATCCCGAGGCTAAGTTTCACTTGACTAGCATTGGCCATTACACAAGATATTCCGGAATGGTAGTCCAAAACTTCAAACGATGTGCCAAGAAATATGTCTGCGGGATATAGAACCATATTTTAAGCCTGAATCTCACCGAAGTTTCCATAGTCTAGTGGTTAGGACGGCGGTCTCATAGCAATATGACGATTCCTACTGTAAAGGAATTGAAATCCGCAAGCACGAGTTCGATTCTCGTTGGAAGCATTATTTTTCCACTTTTTCCCCCCCTTGATTTCTATACTGTCTCCATCACTGGAATCAGGAGGAACACAAAGCTTTAGTGGACAAGGTACGGAGCACGAACAGACGCAACACATGCCACGGAGCGTTCGCCTGGATCTTCACCACGACTGACAGATATGGATGTATGCAAGCCGACCCGGGACTAACACCTATTCCTACCAATGGAGTACCAAAGATCGGTCAATCCTACCATGTTCGTCCCTCGCTCAATTGAACCAGCCTGGCGAGCAGGAGTTGTATGTGTAGCTCCTTTCTCTGCTAGGCAGGGTTCGGACAAAGTTGTAGAGTTAGACACTTTCTAGGGTCTAGCGAGGTGTCTGACAGCGACTAGAGCCTATATAGATGGAGCAGCGAAGACGGGAACCGAACCCATTTTACCTGGTATACTACGGGCCACACTTTTTTTGATCGGTGCTGCCAGACGAGGATTTGACCTCCCACAACAGGGAAAAAGCATCAACCTAAACCCCCAAGCACAGCGGCAGCTACTTAGAAAGTGGCTGGAAGTGTCTCTCAAGCAACGAGCCAAAGAGAAAAAATGAATGCTTCCAACGAGAATCGAACTCGTGCTTGCGGATTTCAATTCCTTTACAGTAGGAATCGTCATATTGCTATGAGACCGCCGTCCTAACCACTAGACTATGGAAACTCGGATGATCTCTGTTAAAGTGTTATGCTATATAGGCTAATAAGAACAGTGAAGAAAGAATTTACCATCCTTCACACCCATACAACCTGTTCTTCTGATTTCTATTGCACCAATGGATCTTATTCGGGTATATGTCTATAATTCTGATTATAGAGGATGTTCATGCTTGGTGCATTGTGACAGTCATTATTACATCCAATGGTTGGTAGATGATGCTGTTCACCGATAGCGCTGCGGCCGGTCACTATATATTTCCTCCACAGGAGGCATGTTTCTAGACAATGAGTCACCATCGAACCAACCCACAACACTTATATTAGCTACGCCATCACTACAGGCACAGCAAAGCATTGGCCACCAGAAAACCCAAGCCAAACCCCCAAGCAGATGAGAAATGCTGCAGCCAGAGACCAATGCTGCACCAACCAACGACCATTACACACATGGTCGCTATCTAAGCTCCAAGGCCTAATAGCCAGCTATGAGCAATCTATACTAGACCCCCAATGTACGCCTCCACCATTTAGTTGCCCAGAGTATAGCTCAGCCAATACAGTATAAATTCAAGTGTTAGCATCACCCGTTCACCTACTATATAAAGTAACATAACCCTGTCACACAAATCGATTCTTACAAGCAATAGCAAGACATTCGGGTCCAATTGGCTTCCCTAGAGTTCTGTTAGCGCTAGTAAAAATTTAAACACTACCGCTTATCACAAAGTGGAAAAAAAATATATAAGAACATCCGTTCGGCGTGTGATCTGAGTACCGTGGCTTCACGGCCACAGAGATAAAAAACGAATCGACCGACCTGGGACTCGAACCCAGAACCTTTACTTGCCTCAAGAGGCCTAGAAACTAGGAGAGTAACGCCCTACCATTGAGCTAGCCGGCCTGTTTTGTAGGTGGATATAGAGGAGATGTGATTTTATAAGCCATGGCATTTTGTACCCCAAGGTTGCAAGTCTTCACACAGTACAAGAACAAATCTCATTATCCTACTCTCCCGATGCCCCCATCTCCTACAATAATACATCCCCTCAACCTTCGCTCGATCCCACATAACCAGAACTGCAAAAGCAGAAATGCTACCGCCGGATATTATCAAGCATTCGTTCCCTCCAGCACCATCCCAATGCAAAAGCCCCACCAGGACCGATGGCCCAACAAGCCGTAACCAGTAACCCAACCAATCGAAACCAGGAAACGGGCTTCCCATACAGCTGGATATCACGGAAGGACAGGGAAAGCCATACCAGACCGCTTTCCAAAGCGAGCATGACGTCGGCCTGCAAAGAGCAAGCAATTCGTTTAGATCCGAGAAGATGTTGCCCGCCACCGAGGGAAGCCGTGAGGATAGAGAAAGCCCCTAGACTCGAGCATCGCTGGTATACGGACACAAGTCCGGTGATCCCGGCTAGGATGATGAAGGCGAGGCAGATGTAAGTCTTTACCGTTCGCCTGTGATTGATACTAGGAGCTGCAGAGTAGGCAGTGATGTATTTGGTAGAGCCAATTATGAACAAAACCATATGCACGAGTGGACCTAGAAATGAAAGCAGTTGCTTGATAGCGGACTCCTGGCTTCTGAACAGGCTCTCTGAATGAAAGAGGCCGATGGAAGTTAAGAGGCAGGATGCGAGAAGGGGAGCAAATTTCAACACATTTCTGACGGCTGAAGGGTTTGCCATGCGGTACTCAGTTGCAAGGAGCTCAGACAAGGGAGAAGTCAGAAAACCGAGGGAAAAGTAGCTTGTGGCGGCTACTCCTAGGCCGAATAGTCGGTATACCACTCCAAGAAGAGCCAGACTGGAAATATGCGTTATATTAGTTAGCACATGGCCGCCTTCCAGAGACCCTCTAAAGGGAAAGTGACCCACCGGAAGACAGTTGTCCATCGAGACGGCCGCGAATAGCTATCCAGAAACATGGAAATATAAACAGGCGCAATATTGGCGAGAATAAATAGCAACTGAAGCCAGTCCTGTGCGTCCATGTCATTGCTGCATAAAGCCAGGATAATCCGAAATGGGTTGAAACTGCCACCTATATACTGCTGTGCTGAGTTTGCTGCTATGTCGGTTCCCAGGTCAGGACTGCGCGCTGTTGTTGTATTTAGCCATGCTTGCAAAACACAAACAACCAGAGGAAACGCCCAAGCAAGACGCCTCCACCAGCTTTCGTCATGTATATTGCGATATCTATCGTCGAAAGGGACAGAGCAACTCATGGAGCGCGCCGGGTTTGGGATAGATGTTACACGCTCAGCACCAACGAGAGACTTGGACCAATTGTTGATCAGATACCGCCCTGCATAGGGAAGGAAATATTGCATGATTAGCGTGTGCCCTACGCTTGCGCAAGTCTCAAACCGGATTTGATTATTGGCCTTCCTCCAGATCTCCTTTACTCGGGGCTGTCGTTCCTTCTCCCAGGTCGATAGGCAACGACAGATATTATCGAATGAATAGGGATGCGTATCAGGGGAGTCTAGAAAGGCTATGATATGATTTGCGAGAGATGCGGCGCTTTCAATAGCACTATTTCCTCCTTCAGCTGTGTTTGGGACCATCTCATACGTATTGTTAGTGCGAAGATGCAGGCCTGTCATCACTCATAGCTGTTACCTTATGAATGGCGTCGCCAATGCAGGCATACCTGCCAAAGCTCCAATGTTCATAAACGACCTGCTCTAGAGGAACGTATGCGGTGGAGGCTACACCGTGGTAAAGCGTTTGGAACTGGATACCTGGTGCTATATTGACGTGGAGAAAGCGAGCGACGTGGTTCTTCAAATCCTGGGAGGTGTATCGGGGTAGAGTAGTCTCGTCATATACGCCGGCCATTGCAGCAATCAAAAACCAGTATACGCTGTTATGCTTGCTGGCCATGGCAATAAGGCAAAAGCCACTGCCAAAGACATGGTGAGAGTGCCCCGGAACCAAGCCTGGGTTGGAATTCGAGATCCCGAACACGCATGAATACTTCGACTGCATCTCTAACCTGCGCATAAGCAAGACAAGGAAAGACATGTATAGATCCAACAGAATAGTATGAATCTTGCTTACTGGGCTCCTTCTTTTCGGCAACTCTACCAGACTGCATTGCCTTCATCTCTCGCCACATGTTTTGCCGAACTGTGCTCCTGATTCCGTCTGCTCCGATGACAATGTTTCCAATATATTGAGTGTCATCAGCGCACTTCACCACGACACCAGAAGCAACAAGCTCGGTATTGATGACCTTCTTATTCAAGAAGACCTTTGTCTTGTCTTCTCGTAAGCCTTCATAAAGAATAGTCACCAAGGCTTTCCGAGGCAGAAACGCGAAGGGGTACCCGTGTCTAGTACATTTGTAAACTCAACAATATTAGCATGTCCAATGCAATAGGCGTTGGGGACATTTACCTCTCTTGCAGGATCCTCGGATACTCTTTCTTGATCAGACTCCCTGTTTCTGTCCATAACGACGAGACCTGCACCGGCGTCATCACCCGTGAAAGCTCATCAAACATCCCCAGCTGGTCTAGAATACGCAGACCGCTAGGAAGCAGCCCAATTGAAGCCCCTCGAGAGACTGCAATTTCGAAGCTAGACTCGAGAACCGTAAAGCGGATGTGCCTGTGCCTCAAGCAGTGTGCGAGAGTAAGGCCCGCAATGGAACCGCCCACGATGATGACATTGATGCCCTTTTGTGCTTCTTTGTCCATCACTCCTAGCTTAGCTGGCGCTGGTTTACTTTGGTGATAACAAATCCATGAGGAGCTTGGGCACGAGACTCTGGTGCTGCGATCTTCGTCCCTTTCCCTCAGTTTGCGGGGTTCGATAGAAAGGGCATCATCGTGACGACTGTGGGTATACTTTGGTTTAGGTAAAGCCTCTCCCTTAGATATTGGGACCCTCTATAGTCCCTAGCAAGTAATGCCAGCAACTTCGTGTATAACGAATGCACATGTGTGTCACTATCGCGATGGAGCTGAGCAAGACCTACTCCTACATAACATCCTCTATACTCTTCTGCTATGGACTCTTCAACCTAGTTCGTTATATACTGTTGAGTATGAAGGGCTTTCATCTCAACATACAAACGGAGAAAGATGAACTAGAACTACAGATAGGTCGGTATATAAGAATTTGCCTACCTAGCACATTTACTTCATTCCCTCAGACTAATCCATATACCAACCCACTCACCAACCAGCCCGCAATAACTTCTGGAACCTCTCCAAACACTGGTCCATTTTCACCCATCAAATCATCACCCTCAAGGACGGATTCAAATTCCACTACATCACCAACCGCGACTCCCACTCCCCTCCGCAACCCCCCAAACCCCTAGTAATCTTCATCCACGGCTTCCCTGACAGCTGGGTCCTCTGGCGATACATCCTAAGCTCAACCTTTCTCCAAAACTCCGCCATCATGATCGCAGTAGATCTCCCCGGACACGGAGGAAGCGATAGCCCGAAGGAATACACGTTGACACGCATACTAGGCCTCTTAACCGAGTTCATCGTCACAGCAAGGAAAGAACAAGGAAATATCGGCCCCAAGCGAACACAAACCGTCATCGTCTCCCATGACTGGGGCTGTATCCTTGCCATGCGACTTGCGGCCGAGGCACCTCAGCTCGCGGACCGGTTTATCCTCAGTAATGGGCCTGTGGTATGTCCCCCTCTAAAACCCCTTTTCTCAGACTACTTTCTTTCCGAGAGAAAGGCGTTAGAATGGCTATATGCAACTAATACCAACAACGAATCAGCCGGGTATAATCCTCTCAAACACGATTCAAACCCTAAAATCAGCACTCACTCTCCTAGCCCTCTCCCTCCACTCCGCTGAATCCTTCCCCGAATGCATCCTAAAAGCAACAAAAACCCTAGCCCCTCTCCTCAAACAAGCCTGGAAAATAGGCTACATCTTTGCATTCCAACTGCCCATGCCGTTACCTGTCTACCTCGGAACGACACGCAAAGCCGCATTCCTAAAGCTAGTCCATGAAATCGCCTACGGAGAAGCAGGATTCGAATTGCCAAGCGATGCTGCAGATTGCATGGCCAGTACTCTTGGACCGTCACTGAAGGAATACAACACCCGGACAGCGGAAGGAGCGACATACCCGATCTCAATATTCGAGGGCTCGTCTAACTTCCGGAACATGGTTCAGTATTATCGAGGTGAGATCGATGTGGCAGACTGGGATAAGTCTGCTAAGCTGGTTGCCGAGCTGGAGAGTCTTTCTGATGGAAGCAGTAGCGGCAGTAGTCAACGGGCTGAATGCCGTGAGTGTGTTCGTAGACCGAAGTACGCGTTACAGACTAAGGCGACTATTCTTTGGGGAATGGAGGACATGTTTCTGGAGTCGGGTCTCAGTCTTGGGGGGGTGTCGGATTATTTAGTTGGTGATAGTCAGGTTTTGAAGCTTCCTCGGTCTGGGCATTGGGTGCCGTTGGAGCCGGAGGGGCGTGCTGTGATGGGGAGGGTGGTGGAGTGGGCTGTTCGGGGCGAGAAAGAGGGTATTGAAGATGTGGTTCGAGGGTCTTATCCTGGGGTGGTAGTGGAGAGGGCTGGAGAGTAATTCTTGCCTGTTATTCTGTGCTATATTGTTTCCAGCTTTCAATCGGTACTCATAGGGAATGATACGCTGAACTCCTGTAGGAGCAATGTAAGATCACCATCGTAACACTCCAAAAAGAACTGTTATTCTCCTACATGGTACAAATAAAATCCCAGACAGAGAAAAATGAAAAACGCCGGTATTGACTCTCATCTAACATCAAGTTATATTGAGCACAGAATACAAAGAGTAAAAAGAGTATCTTTCAATGCATCACAGAACCAAAGTGAAACGAAATGAAGTATAACCCTTAACGTGAACCAATCATTTCTTCCCTTTCTTCTTCTGCTTCTTGCTAGGGGTCCCCGGACTACTAGGCTGCTCATGAGCCTCAACCAACACCGCATCATCGTCACTTCCAGTCACAGACGACGGCGCTCCCGATGACTCGGGAGTTTTTGTAGCGGGTGTAGACTCGCTGGTTGTGGCCGGGGTAACAGGCGCAGGGTCGGTTTTCTGTGCAGGTGCTGTTGAAGAAGAAGCGGTGGCGTCCTCGGCATCTAATTCTTTCATAAATCCCTCCTTGATGCTAGCCCTCTTTTGTTCCCACCATTTCCGTTCCTCGTCCAGTTTAGCCTGCTGTTCTGCAATCCGTTCCCGGAAAAGAGTGTTGTTCATCATTTCGTTGGCGGATTGGAAGATCGTCTGGCCCCATCCAGGTGCGTATGCGTTGGCCTGTATTTGGTTCAGTTAGCATACCCTCAAACTCAGCTAGACTCTCCCCAACCAGAACCATAAGGAAAGAAGGAGGGGGAAGAAAAAGGAAGGAAGAACAGACAACTAACCTCAGAAACAACATCTCGAACCTCATCCTCCATCTCCTTCTCGGCCCTCTGGAACCTCTGCCACAGATCATCCCCCACACTACCCCGCTGCAGCAACACAGCCAGCGCCTGCTTCTGACTGCGTAGAGCCAGAACTCTCTTGATATCTTCCTCAGCACGTCGCAGAAGCGCAGCCTTGAGTACTGATTCGGGCACAGCGACTGCCTTCTTCTCTTTGGTGGATGCAGGCGGGTCAATATGAAGGAGGGAGAAGTAGATATCGCGTTGGAGGTGAGCAGGGAACCATGCTTCTAGAGAGTATGCCTTTTCTGTTTGTTCGCGAGGTTGGTAGTTAGCACATATACGAGGTAGGACTGTGTTCCGGAAGAGGTGCTGAACTGGACGTACGGGCTTTGCGCTTGCGGTAGAGTGAGGAGAAGGTTGCCAGAGAGCCGATTAGGACGCCTAGGTAGGCAAATGGCACGGCGAGACTGAGCCAGTTGACCATGTCGTTGTGTAGGACAGACCCGATTGTCTGGAAGTAGTGAAAAAGAGCGATCGATCGGAGTTTAGGTATTTTGTTGGCGGGATGTATTTACACAATATCGTCGCTTATTGTTGTGGGAAGTAATGCGAATGGTGTTGAGGACTGTAATTGCACGCGACACCAAGCACCACAAAGTCGGAGCCGTATGAAGAAGAGAGAAATGATTGTCGTGTTATCGCCATAAGGGGAATATGATGAGGCGGTGGTGATTGAGCTCCTTTGGGAAAGGACAGGCTGGTGTCTTGGCCGCGTCACATGTTCAACTCCGACCCATAAAATGTAGTCTGAGGATCTTCTTTCTATCAATTAATTTCAACTCTAACCATTGACACTTTGGTGTCTCATGCATTTATCTACAACACCTGCCACGAAAATCTCAAGAGAAAGAAATTAAAAGAGACAACTTCATGAATACACGCACGAATCCCACGTTCGTACAAAAAGCAAAAGAACAAGTCCCGCCCTTAATATTCGCAGTACCAACAAAACCAAAAAAAAAAAAAAAAAAAAAATAGAAAGGAACACCCTCGTAGGCTTACAAAGAACTGCCCTTCCGAGTGATAGTAAGCAAGAGAAGAAATGCAAAACATAATAGGTATAATCTGAGAGTAGAAAAGTAAAGAGGATTGTTAGAAGGAAATTTTCAAGCCAGCATGGACTTCATTACACAGTCCATTGTCAAAGTACGCAGACAGCCCTAATTCAACCATCTACTAAGCACGAAGAAGAGAATGGGCAAGAATAAAAGAAAAAAGTGAAAGAGGAGGATGAAGAATGAGGTGGGGGAGAGGAGCAGAGATTGACGCGCAGCTGGCAAAACAGCTGCACGGTTACAATTGATAGAACGAAGTACTCAACTGGTCTTTCGTCTTCTGGCTGATGGGACCAATGTCTTGCATTGCCTGCATGTCATCCAGGATATCATTGAATGAGTCCCGAATGCCAGCGGCCACCTTGCTGCGGTTCCACTCACTGCGTGTGCGCCACAGATAGTCCATGAGGCTGGTGTTAATCTGCTCTAGCTGCTCCACAGAACATCCGCTGGTCCGCTGGGTGAGTTGCTCATGCAGACTGTGGATGTAGTCAAGATCAACAATTAGCTTGGGTGAAAGGTCCTCGTTGTTCAGTATCGACTGGAGACCGGCGGGTGGATGAGATGATGGCTTCGTGGATTCATCGAAAAGGGGCACAGGAGGCTGCGTTTTCGGTTGCGACTGGCTGGCATTTGCGTGGTTTTCGGGGTGTAAATCTGCATTTCCAGCTAAATGATCACGTGGCTTCGGAGACGGTTGGCTGCTGTCACCTTGCTGTGTATCTGGGAGATGCTCCTCTAATCCTACCCGGTCCGGGTACTGGGTGAGATCTGGGAAATCGTTTCGCGTCCCGTGACCCACCACCGGGCTTTGCGTGTAGTTTGGCCGGAGCGACGACTGGTCTGATGATTTCTGGCCCGATGTCGTCTGCGTAGTAGATGCCTCGTTGGTGTAGTCGTGGGGCTGTGACCCAGGTGCCATTGGTGTCATCGGTCCCTTCTGCGAGAAGCTCGAGAGTCCTGACTCTCGTCTAATCTGCTGGGAAGGCGCCGTGTGGGAGTAATCTGGTTTTGGCTGCGCAGATGGCCCAAATGAGCTGCCCTGTGTGTCTCTTGAGCCTGAATGATCTTCCGAATTGGTCATGTAGAGATCGCCATCGCCGTCTGGTCGCGACTCATGCGATCCGTTACTCGCAGGCCCGTTGACGCTCAGGTCATTTAGGTCCGAGCCACCGTTCTGATGATACCCGTTGGTTAAGAAGCTCACAGCTGAGTGTCGTGTCGGCGTCACCGGCCTGTCCTGGCTCTTGGGCCCAAGAGCCGGGAACGACTCACCCAGCACCACGGGTCCACTAGAAGGACCAGAGTCAGTATTACCATGCGGTACATTGTGGTTCGCTGTACGGCCGACAAAGCCTCCTTGTTCTTCTTCTTCAGCCTTCTTGGCTTTCTCGTTTGCAGCCTTTTCCCGCTCCAGTTCCCGGAGGTAGACGTTCTCGCATTCCGCAACGAGCTGCGGCTCAGCTTGCTCGATGGTGGTAATGTCAACTTCGACGTTTGACAGAAGTTCGTTGGCTCTCAAAATTCTCTCCTGATCACCCAGTTGCCGCGCGTCTTTTGCTAGTCGCTTAATGTCCGCCAAGAAGTCACTTGGCCGCTTGTAGTATCCATTGGAAAGGCGCTTCTCGATGGTAACGATTTCCATATTGTAGAAGAATTTACCTGACACGGTTTCCCAAAGTCCTGGAACACCATGTTTGTCATACGACTTCTCAAACGGTCGGAAGGTAGTCCGCTGTTCAATCGGCAAATCACTCGTGACGATGTTCGGATCCTCTTCCTCCCAAAGGTAGCGTATCTGAGACTCATCGATCACACCGGTCCTGAACCGCTTGTACTTCTTGATCTGGTCCATGATAGGCTGGATTCTGATCTTTAGAAGATTCAGCGTCTGGTGGTCCTTTTTTTTCTGAGCCTTCAGCTGCTCCTTGGTCAAAGGCGTCGAGGGTTTTGGCGGCGGTGCCGGCGCAACCTCCAGGGTCTCGAGCTCCCTCTTCTTACGGTTCTCAGGGTCCGGAAACTGCGTTGGCGATGTCTTTATGTACTCAACTACCTTACTGAAATACTCGTATCGCGCTTCATTGCCTGGCGCTTTCAGGTCGTAAAAGTTTCTCTTCGAATACCCGAACAACTGCCGCAGCAACCCGCTGTCCGTTCCTTCGCCACTCATCTCCTGAACTCCGAGTAGCAAAACCGGATCAGTCGGAGGGATTGACCGCAGCAGACCCATAAAGGTGGAAATCACTGCTTGTCCGACGGTTTCGGTCCAGCTTTCAATGTTAGGAATGTATATTACACTTGGCCTGTGCCTCTTGACCTCCGAAAAGAGTTGTATAACGGCTGCTTCCGGGGACCGAGTCGAATCACTAAGGAGAGTGGGTAGATCGAACGACTGCACGTGTAGTCCTTCGAAGTAATGCAAAAGGGCGCCAGCTAGGTACTGCTGGCCCATGCCCATCATCCCGCGAAGTAGTATCCTAGGCCTGAAGACTCGCGATCTGTCGAATTCCGATTGTATCTGCTCGCGTTGGAAGCTGCCAGCTCCCTCAGGTTCCTCAAACTGTGCCTCTTCCAGAGCAGTGAGCCGCTTTCTTTGCGGAAGAATCTCTGAGAGTAGGGCTCTGACATCTGCCAGAGGCTCACGGAGTAAAGGTTCGACTTCCTTGGGAAGCGGTGAAGCACCGGATGAAGCGGACCTTTCTGATGATGGAACCATTTTCTTGATCGCTATCATGAAATCTTTAGGTGTAACATCGATTTTCTTGGGATCGATGAGAAGCTTCTTATCGGATTTGTAGATCTGGGGATATTTCCGCTGTACTGCATTGAGAGCAGCTTCTGTGGTGAGAGCACGAAGATCGGCTCCTCCATAGCCCTTCGTGATTTCAGCCAATTCATTCTTGATATCTTCTGGAAGAGGCGGGTCCCAGCCCTTAGTGTGAATATCTAGGATAGCGCGTCGACCTTCGACATTCGGTAAGGGGAAGTAGAACTCGCGATCAAAGCGGCCAGGACGGCGGAGAGCAGGGTCAATTGAGTCTGGTCGATTGGTGGCTCCAATAACAATTACTTGACCACGGCCGTCCATACCATCCATCAACGCCAACAGGGTGGAGACAATGGAGGCATGAATCTGCTCCTGCTTGCTTGATCTTACAGGCGCCAGACCTGAAGGTGGACAAGTCAGTTGAGTGATGTTTACATTCCTCACCAAGGGTAGTTCACTTACCATCAATTTCGTCGAAGAAGATAATGCTGGGCTGCGTCTTGCGAGCCTCTTCGAAAAGCAATCGCAGTTGCCTTTCGGCCTCACCAACCCATTTACTTAGTGCATCGGCTCCTTTTCTCATGTAGAACGTCACTTTACGGCCTTCCGCGCTGACACTGTTCGCTAAGGCCCTGGCCAATAGGGTCTTACCCGTTCCAGGGGGACCGTGGAAAAGAACTCCCCTGGGCGGCACGATATGGAAACGCTGGAAAATTTCAGGGTATAGGAGAGGCAAAGAAACCATCTCTTTCAACTGATCAATATGGCCCTGTAAGCCACCAACACTATCGAAATTGACACTCATATCCACACCCAACGGGTCTGCATCGGCAAGCGCCTGCTTATCTTTAACTTTACCCAGGTTCGCAGGTGTCCCCGAGGGACCATGCGCAGGGTCAGCATTATGAGTTTGGCCCTGACCGGGGAGCAAGCCAGCGCCATGTGGTCCCAGTGCAGATCCTGCGCCGGCAACAGAGCCCCGTGGATGTTGTATCATTTCGTCATCGCTGCTATCACTGTCAACACCTCCGGTCGCAGCAGGTGCCCCAGGCGGACCGAGAATCGCAGGAGGACCACCGCCTCCGAAAGGCCCATAGGTCGGGAATAGGGTACGTTGCCAGCTGCCGCCGCCGCCACTACGGCCACCGCGGCGCGACGGAGACTCATTGACCTCATTCTCGGCCTCCTCGATGGGCAGGATTAGGTCCGGCCGAATAATCCGATAGTCGACGTCCTTTCGGCTGCGCCGGGGTTTCTCGTACACAATATCAGTCTGCAATCTCCTCCGAGGTCGGCCACCTCTAAGGTCATGAAGCTCTTCGGCGAGTTCCTCTGCAATGTCTGCTGCCGCTTCGGATTGCCCACGAGATCGAGATGCCCTCTTGCGCAGGCCAGGGCGCCGCCCGGCGGTGCTATCCTCTTCATCGTCGCGTGCTTGACTCGCTTTCCGTGGGGAACCGTTGGATTTTCCAGACTGGGATACCTCATCATCGTTCGAGTCTTCCTCCTCTTCGGGCTCAAAGTCGCTCTCTTCATCATTTGATCGTTTGCGTTGGGAACTATTCGGTTTCTTGCGGCTGGAGCGACGAGGCTGTTCGGGTTCCTCTTCATCCGGCTGCTCAGGCTCTCCCGCGTGCTGACCTCTGCTTGGTCTAGTTCTCCTCCTCGTTATTGGACCCTCGTCTTCATCGTCATCCCCTTCATGCTTCGCGTCTCCATTGTCAGACTCGGGTACGAATCCTTCGTCAGCTTCTGCCGGTCCTTGCTCGCCGTCCGCAGTTGGCATGGCTCCTTCTGCGAAGCTGCCCTGCGCACTCTCCAAAATCTCAAGCTGAGAGCCTTTAATTTCTGTGGTAGTCTCATCGATATACTCTTCCGCTTTCTCCTGGGTTTCGTCCTCTTCTTCCACCACGGGGACTTGCTTGGATACGGGGACTTGCTTGGATGCGCGAGATCCGCGGCGGTTGCGTGCCATCTCAACCTCTGGGCTATGTGTGCCTCTCTCGACAGTTTCCACATGACGACCTGAGTTTGTAAGCGCGTAAATGTCTTCCGACGCGCCTCGAGTACGTCGAGTGACTCGTCGATTCCCTTGGTCCGATTGTGGTTGTAGCTTTAGAGCTTCCCCCACTTTCAGTGTGACCACGGCGGTTCTGCGTTTCTTGGGTGGGGAGGTTTCTTCAGCCTCCTCGTCGTCTTCGTCCTCGATACTGCTCGACTCCGGTTCGTTGTAAAGCGGTCGGTTCGTGGCCGCCCTTCGTGCGATTAGGCCTCTTGCGTTCCTCTGCGCGTTGGCGTCCTCTTCCTCCTCTGACTCCTGATACGAGAGTTCCTCATCCTCACTAAACATCTCCTCGTCAGACACGATGTCATCGTCAGAGCGGCGACGAGCCCTTTTCTTCGACGGCTTGGAACTCTTTCTCGATTTCGAGCGCGAGCCGGAGCGTACGGGGTGATCGCTGTAGTCGTCATCGTCCGAGTCGGACTTGTTGACGATCTCTTCAATTGAGCGCTTAGCACGAGCCATGGTGCTGCGCGAAAAAGACTGTAAGTTGGAGCTCTGATGATTGCCTAGTGAGTAGGTCGGTCCCGCAGATGAGTAGAACAATAGAGTGTAATGTGATGGAAAAACCGAGGAGATGAGAATTCACGCTCGGAGGAATTGACGGGTGTAGATGGAACTCACCAAGAAAACTGAGGGAAAGAAAAAAGTAGGGTGTATCGTCAAATCAATCCAAAGGTAAACAGACCTAAACAGACACTGCCTCCAGTAAGAGACAATGGTATTGTTTTTTCATGAAATCGAACAGAGATCTAAGTCGCTTAGCAAACACGACTCATCAATGTTGGAGCGACGACGTTGCAACCCGTGGCGAAGAAGAAGGTGGGCTATATCACGGGGGCTACGGCGAAGCGCAAAGCGTAGGGCCCCGGGAGAAGAGAAGTCGCAGTGAAGCTCACGACAAAACCCGGGTCGGGAAGGAAAGGACCAGATGACAGGGGGATACAAAGCGAAGAAGAGTGGGAGATAAGAATCAGAAATGAGCGGGAAAAAAAACAATAAAAAATAAAAATAAGTAATCAAAATGTCAAATAGTACAATAACGCTGCCACACGAGTAACAAGGACAAGGCGATGGAGCCCGTAGACAAACATCGATTAGACGGGCGTGGGACAAGAAGATCGAAGGGCGGAAAGACTCGCGCACGCCTTTTTTTGCCTGGGCTGCTTTTTCTGCCTCCAGCCACAACAACTCTCCGGCTAGTCCTGCCATTTCCGAGTCACGAGCCACAGAGTCGCGCCTCAGCTAGGCCCCGGTTAGGACTAGCGCTCCCACCAACACTTGGTGCACGTGCCTTGAACCGCGTCATTTTCGCCCATTTGACTCCACGGCGGGCAGCAGCACCACTAGTTAGTAGTACCCGTCGATTTTTCTTACCCGCTGCGAGAAATAACAACAACAGCTCAAATCAACCCTCTCATGGTCCTTTGGCCTCACCATCCACGTCTGAACCACATAGATCTCCATCTGTAAACTCAATTCACTGTAGAGGTGTAAGCTTCGATCGACAGATCCTGACCAATTTTAAACCGTCTTCCGACCGGGTTTTCGACGTCGTCCTAGCCGCAAATCCGAGGTGCCAAAAGATGGAAGAAGGGAAGAATTCAGTCGGTCAGGAACATCGACCTTTCCCCAGGTCCTCGAAGCTTATCGTCCTTAGGCTTCTCCCCGCCTATCCATCAGTTTGATCCAGAGCCGCTTGCCTAATGCGGCATAAGTGACCTCCCGGTCATGTGATTGATAAGTCAGCAGTCTTTCCTCGCACGACTCAGTGCATGGCTGGATTAGTGAGTCGAGCTTGTATATGCCATAAAACCCCCAGCGCCGGGCAACAAGGACCAGTTGATCTCTTAAATAACAATATATCAAAAACATTCCTACCTAGTTCCCTACGACTATTCATCATGTTCAACCGAATTCCGGCATCACGTTTCCCGTCTTCCCGGTTTCACTCCCCTACTTTCTCTTCTCGCAGACCATTTACCACCACCCGGACTAAATTCAACGCCAATGAGTCCAGTTCATTCAAAGAAGGGGTAAATCATTCCTGAATCTTCCGCCGTAACCATTGCTGCAAGACCCTTTTAAACAGACATGTATCTACGTCACGTCAACCCCCCAACACCCCCCTCCAAAAAAGGGATGGGCATTCATACGTAGATAAATGTCATATTCTTTGTCAATATGCTGATATTAGTCCAGGCAATCCGGTACAAGCTTTTCGTGGGTCCTTTCGCGAAGGTCTTCCTCGGAGCCATTTTCACATACCAGGTCATCTACTGGACATGGCTGAAACTCGAAATGGACGAGTCAAAATATACTAAGAACCGTAGGTTCTCCCCTTCTCCCCCCAACCACCTTCAGATTCCTTACTTCCCTCTTCCTCCGACGCTGCTTAGTTGCTATCTGGCTTCGTACTAATTCTCCATAGAAGAGGTGGCGGCTCTAGAGAAGCAGGCTAAGGAGTTAACAGGCACCGAGAAATAAGGGTTTCTCATCTCATCATACGTGACCATTGTATTATATATACCCCTTCTGTCAATGTAAATCTGATGTTACTTTCATATTGCAAAGAGCTAGTTTTATAGGCTTAATAGAGATGTATATACAATATTTCTCAAGAGTTTTCCATATATCTATTAGGTAGAGGTTGACGTTCGCTCCCGCAACTGTTGCATAAGGTATGCGGGCAAAATAAGCACTGAGATGTAAAAGACCCCGAAAATGGGCCCTGGGTGCACTGGCACTATTCACGAGTCAGTTGATCTGCAACCGTTACACCGGCCGATCAACAAGACGACTTACGCAGTAGACAAGTTTCCCATATGGGACATCGATCGCATCATCGGTCTTATACCTCTTTTCTATAGTTGGAATGTCCGCCCGAAGATAATAGTCCAGAGATGGCTGAGGGGCAGAGAATTTTCGTTTCCGAAGATTTGTCGCTTCAGGGAGATGGTCGAACATAGTGGAGCTGTTGTGAAGGTGGCTGTTGATCCGCCGAAGTGAGAGATCTTGGGCTTGCGCTTGACCCGCCATCACCGTTTCATCCCGCAGGTTCTCGCTCTCGGATTCATAGATGCTACTGGCGGAATCATCGTCGCTGATGTCATCTGTGATGGGCTGACCGTCGCCCTCCGCGTTCGTGCCGACGGGTACTTTCCCTTCTTCCCGTTCCCGGCTCTTGGTCAAATGTCCCGATGGAAGAAGCCAGTCGCCGATCCGTTCACCGTTCTTGAAGTGCTCGGTATCGATATGGTTGAAGCGCTCATTCCAAGCGGCGAGACCTTGGCCGGTCAAAGGGATGATATCGCGACAAAAGCCGCACCAGAATTGCGACTGTCCGTCCCGACCGATGTGGTTCTTCGAAAGCGCAGCTTGTACCTCATCATCCTCGATCTGATGGTTCTTTATCAGGTGCTGTACGTATACTTCTTGGCGGTAGAATAATCGAGCGCAAGACATCCCCCCTTGCGTAGCATCGGAAAGGGTGCAGCGCCAACTCTGCAAATGGAAATGCTGAGAATTCTCATGCCGCTTCCAGTCGGCTTTGCTACCGAAGGTCTTGTTGCACCTTTCAAATGTGCAGCCGTACGGTCGTTCATGGCGCTTCTTGTGTTTCCTTGAAGCCGGTGTGTCAGAAGCATATTTCAGATAAAAATACGTACGTTCACCTACTTCATCTCGCAGCGCAAGCGCGTGCGCTTCGCGCAGAACTCGCATTGTATCCAACCCTTCTGATCAGATTTACTGCCAGACACGGTCTGCGTCCTAGGCTTGATGGGGTCAGGCTTCCCAGACACCTGGTTCAAGGCCGCAGACAGAATCTTCTGTATCATCTCCCGCTTCTGATCCGACAACTCTGCATCCTGCTCGACTAGCTCATCGATATCTCCCACTTCTTGGCTGTGCCTGCGTTGGTTGTTGCCGTTATCGCTGCCACTGCCATTGTTCATCATTCTTGCCATGGCGCTCACCATGTTCGTAGCCATCTCGGATACCATTTCCTCCATCTGGCCATGTTGCGGATTATCTGGGTGGGAAGGCGCAGAAGTTTCTGGGTCTATGGTTGAGCTCAGATTGAGGGATGCCAGGTCAAGGCGTGGCGTAGCCTCTGTGGACATTGTTGATGCGTAACTTAATGTAGAAGCCCTTCGCTGGACTTGAAAGCCCTCGGGTAGTTGCAGGGTAGAGTGGTCTGAAGGTTGAAAGAGCGGCGGAGTGGGAGACCCTAAGCTGCAGAGGTCTTGACCGGAACCCCTCCGGGCATATTCTGATTCGGAAACGCCGGGTACCTCTGAGAAGTAGTCGACGAAGGATGATGATGCTGCTACTCGTGGCTTTACACATGTGTCGTACCAATCATGCGACCTGGATGTGGTCAATACCGGATCAGTTTCTCAATTACCACCAGTAGAGCTCCGACTCACCGTTTCAGTAATTCACTGGTAACCTCATCACTATGCATACGAGAAAGATGCTGACGGAAGTTGTCTAACCGCGGCCATTCTTTACCTCTGCGCGGACAGTTCCGCCCAAAACACATGTAAAGCACTTTAGGCCCGCGCTCCGGCTCCTGTTTGTGGACGCACTTCTTATGTCGTGCAAGATCATTGATGGTGCCGAAGCCTTCCTTCCGGGTACAACCAGGTTCGTCGCATTTAAACAATTTTCTATGCCTTGCTTCATGTTTCCTGTCCTCGTCAACTTCTTGCTCTTCCGCACTCACACTGAACCTATTAGGACACATTGGGGAAAGAAGCATACCTTTTATCGGACGGACACTTGCCCGTCCATGGACAATTAGGGTAATCGCATTTGATTACATCGTGAGATAGCAAAGATGGGGATTCCACCATCTCCATTATATCGACGACAGTGTCGCCGCAATGTGAAGGGCCAAGGTCCAGCATTGACGTCCTGTCCTCGGGTTCATGCTCATGCGGCGCCAAGTGTGGACTGCTGGCAGAGTCTATCGCGTAGGAAGATGTGGTGACCGAGCGCGTGGTACAGCTGCGGCTACTGTATCCCGAATCCGATGGGTGGAAGCCGTTCAAGTGGCTGCCAGTCTCCGAGGTGGTGCTGTACTGTCCAGTTGAATACTTGCGGCCCAACTCGGACGTCTGGCGGGCTCTACTAGCTTGTGAAAACCCCCATGCTGATGTGCTCACTGGCACGCCTGTTACTTGAAGCGGGTTCCATGCGTCTTGGTTGCTGGTAAACCGGGGGTGAGTGTACTGAGCGGCGTCTAGGGGTTGGGGCGGTGGAGACGATGCTTGATGATGATATGATGGCCATTGCTTGAGCATAGATAGATGGTTGTGAGGGATGACTGCTGGATCAGGACCAAATTGCAATCCCAAGAAAGAAGCCGGGTCGCCGCCCAGAGCGTACTCAGAGGTCATCAGCCCATCCGATGAAAGCTCCATCTGTGGCGACATTGGTGCAACCTGACGGTCCAGTATGCCTTGAAGGGTATCTCCCGAGGCGTCCCAGGTCACCTTGTTAAAAGTTGGTTCCTAAAGCAAAAGGAAAATGTTAGTTACTAGATGGATGGCTCCCTGGCCTGCGGGTCGATTGTGGATATGACGAGACCGGGAGACAGCCACATACACTCATAGCTGCTTGATTCGCTAGATAGGATGAATATGTCGGAAATGATGATATATAGCATAAGTTATTGAGGGGTGAGGCCAGTGGGCTAGTAATGCGGTAGACTCTAGATGAACCTCAGATCGGGAAGTAGATTGGTTAATATCACAGGGATCGCGACAGTTGCGAAAGCTGAAAGTTTGGAGTTAGGAGCCGTCACAGGCCATCAGTCCAATATTTGCTTCCTCTAGGCATATGGCAAGGTCAGAGTGGTCTTCTTGTAATATAGTTGGTGGTCGAAGCACGGTACAACATAGTCAGGAAGGGAGGTTGATTGAGAGAATCTGCCGGTGAGGCTGAGGGAGGATTTGAGATAAAACACAGACCAGGATGTGACTGTGAGGAAAGGCAGTTTTAAAATAGATTGAGGTAAGTTAACAATATATATATATGATGGGCATGTCAACAAGAAAAAAGACGGGGAAAGGATAGACGGCGATGAAGGGTGATCGACGGGACGGTGGTGTCGACTAACTTCATCGCCAAACCCCACGCGATAACGTGTTCAGGGAAAAAAGGAACGAAACCGTCTTTCCACGCATGGTGTTCCATTGACAGGGGAGGGAGGGGGGGAAATCGACTCAGAGAGCCAAAAGTACGGAGTGTATGTGCGAAGGGACCAATGAACGGGGGCTGTGCTGCAGAGTCCATTGGAGAGCTGGGCAGCATTGTATTGGATTTGATGGAAATTGTTAGTGTGATGCACATCGACCATCGAAATAATAATAAATCACCAACAATCGAGAGATGGTTCCCGTGACTTCTCACTGACCTAGCCCTTTCAGAGAATCGGTCATACATCATACAGAGCATTATTCAATAGTAAATATCACGTAGTTAGGGAAGAGAAATCAATACTACATTTTTCATTCGATTCAGTCAGTCAGTCAATCATTCTTTCTCTTTTTTTCTTTCTTTTTTTTTCTCCCCCTTCCCTTCCCTTCCCTCTTAGAGTGGTTCCCTCTCAGACATGACTCCAGGTATAGTGACAGGGAGAGCTATGTACAGCTACATACTATGTACATGGTTAGCATACAGTAACTGATTGCAGACAGAGAGCTCTGTCGAGCTTACCCCTGGATTGTATAGAATGCTACTCGTAGAATGCAAAATGATCGATAGATTGATATATCGATAGCAAATCAAGCCTCATATTCCTCTCTCTCTCAGTATGGTATGTATGTATAGAGAAACACGGCAAATACTTTGGATTATCTTATTTGATTGGTATTATTCATGATTTCATCCGACCAGCAGATGGGGGCAGAAAGAAAAATAAAAAGACCCTCCACAATCTCCATCCCGGGGATTGATTCCCCGGGATTCGTCAGCTGAAAACTCACATCAGAGCAGGTAAGCTACTTACTCAGTTTGGCATTTTTGGTCGGACCATCTAGACAGAGAGGGGCAGAAGTAACAGAAGTCATGTAAGGGGCCCATGACACGCGTGGTATGGGATCCAGTGATTGGCATCAGAACAGAGCCCAAAAAGAATAAAAATAAAAAGAAAGTGACAAATGAAAGGACTCCATTGGGAATCTTGACAACCGGCCTAAAGGCCAATAACACACGGACAACAAAGTGGCTGTGCCTGTAAGGAAGGAAGGAATTATACCGCGAGAGCAACAAAGTCCGTTAATATTAGTTAATCTGATTATTGATGATTATTGCTCCTGCACATCACTTCAGCTATCCAATCTTATTTTTCCCACCCGAATGAATGATCTTGGGGGAATCCATCATACGTTATCAGCCTAGAACCTGGGAATAAGATTCATCTTCGCTATTGGTGGCCTCGGAAAGCTATCGAGAAAGCTGTCGGTATCCCTTGAATCTGGATTCTTGTCGTCGTTCTTGTCTCCTTTCTCGAGACATTTCCGGTAATTATCGCGATCGCTATGCTTTTACTATGCATGTAGGTAGGTACATAGCTAGGTAGGTATTTACTACCTAGTGACCTACATACATCGTACATATTTGACCCGAGGCTCTCTCCGTGAGACGGAAGATCAACAGAGGACCAAATGAACTGAGAGAAGAGATCCACTCTGTCAAAAGGTTCAAGTTCCTTGGTATCGAAACCGGCGCGAAACCTTAACGGACGAACTGCTCCTCACACTATTCAACAGGAACTTTGATTCCATCCCATCCTATCGCTCATGTTTTCTTTTTCTCTCATTTTCTCTTTTCGTTTTAAGCTCCCTCCAGTTTTCCTGAGGCTATTTACTTTTTGAATTTGTTGCCCCCATGAGAAATCTACAGATTTTCTCCGCGGAACCTTAAAGGCAATTGCCAATCTCATATCTGCAATATTACGGTTACTGATTACTATTTATAACGGGATAAAACTAAACTACTCCTACTACTCACTAGTAGAGGGCAGGGGTGTGCTCACCATCCCGTTCGGCCGGGAACAATGTAAGTGCATCCGGCCGTGTGATGTCTCATTTCTTTTTTTTCTCCCCCTTTCATAGTGACAGATTACCTGCCTGTGATCCCTCGCTGGTCAAAACGTCCTTCAGATTTCCCCACCGTATGGCTCGTTGCAAGATACGACGGAGGTCAGTTCTCCATCCCAATCGGCACTTGTTCTTCTTGGCGAGGTGCATGGTGAGTCGCCCAATCACCACCGCCTGAGCAACTGACCTTTCTGGGTCCTTGACTTACTCTCCTGTCTATAGGATAGGGAGACGTACATTCTCGTCTCATAGGTGGCCCTTCTTACATACCGCATCCAAGGAATAGTCACTCCAAAAGTCAAAAGCTGCCGTAGTTTGATGTCTATCATTCTATCATTCGCATATCTCCAAAAATGTCTAAGTACCAGGTAACGTGAGTGGCAGAAAGGTTATTAAAAAAATAAAAAAAAATAAAAAAAAATAAACCCAAAAATGTCCAAAGTCAAATTCGCCAAGACAAGAAAGGCAAAATGAAGAAGAATAACAAAGTCCAGCTGCTGAACTTAAGCGCAAGAATAATTGGAGCATGATGCGCATGCTATCTGAGACCAAGACGAGTCCATCAGGTAAATCACTTATTGTTTGTGGGTATATAAATGCAGATCCATCATCCCGAACGAATTAGAGAAAAACCGTAAAAAAAAGGTAAAAAAGAAAAAAAACGTAAGAAAAGTAAAAACGACTCTCAAAATGACGAGGTCGTTTCAGATCAGCTTATAAAAAATTTCCTTTACAATCTGCCAAACTAGTGCGCTAGGGTATCATACACGAGAAAAGTTAGGGATGGGGACAAGAAAAAACTGATGGCGCAGATGGTTACGACCCGGTCCAGAAGAGATCGAGCTATATACCAGTTTACTAAAGTTGGTTTCGGTGAGCCCCGGGCGCAGTGAAAGGCATGGTTGGTGCCATGGACCCTTGGCAGGCATAACCATTCTCTCCCGTGGATGACATGTACTGAGGGTCATAGGCCGGCTGCATCTCCGTGGGAGACATGGAGAAACTATACGATTCTTGTAATACGCTCATATTTTGGCTGATGACTCGGGGCCGTGGCCCAGTGTTGAAGGGAGGCGGATATGTCACCGAATTTTGATGCATAAGCATGAGCCGCGACTGGTCCATGGCACCCCCTGGCTGCAGTCCCACCTGCAGACTATACTCATCGTACGCGTCCATCGGCTCAGGCTCGGCGGAGATGAACTCGCCTGACATGGTGGGAAAGTGGGGAAGGCCGGTAGAGTTGAAAGGGACCTCAAGCCCGTCAGATTGCCCGACGTCATTGTTTGTGTATGGTGGTGCCTGCGTGTAGCCCATCGACATGTCCGTCCCAGCTTGGGCTCCGTCCAGGCTTGGCGGAAATCTGGCGGCTTCACATGGAATGGATTCCACTTCGGAACCGAGATCCCCCTTGCTAGCAGGGCCAAGCCCCAGGTTGAACGACAGATCCCGTTCGTTGACGAGAGCTAACACGGGCATAGCTATTTGCTCCATGTGCTTGGCCAGATGCACTGTAAGCTTTTTCCAGCTGGTGCAGACGTTACCGCAGAACCGGCATGGCTCATCCTTGGGGCCCTTCGGATTGTCATATCGACACCGCTCCACAAGGTCCCAGAGCTGTTCAACTTCACGTTCGCGCTGAATTTCTGCCAGCATCTCGGGCGAGTCCAGACTTCCCTGATGCTTGGCTGATCCTTTAGCTTTCGATTTTTTGACCTTGGGCTCCGGCATTTTGTGCTCGCGGACGAGATGCTGCACAAAGTTGTCCTTTCGATAACAGGTATGGTTGCAGTCGGGCTCTGAACAAGTCCACCACTCCAGTTGTCTGTGCCGTTCGCTCTCATGCCGGACCCAGTCAGCCTTCCGCTTGAATGATTTAGGTTCATTGCAATGGGCAAAGGTGCAGGTAAACGGCTGCACATCTTCATGGACGTGCTTGGTCCAATCTGATGGTTTTTGGAATTTTTTGACCTGAAAGCATATCGGACATTCAAACTCTGCTGGGAGTCGCTTGACTGGCGGCAAAGGAACACCTGGGGGGAACTGCGCCGCGGTCACCGCGCTTTCCCCAAGGACTTGAGGATCTTCGCCCTCCTCGCCATGCCCCGGGATCTGAAATTGAGTTTGGGGAGCTTCCAAGTCCTGCGGGCCTGCACGAGCCGCCAACAGTTGGGCTTCGCCGCCCAGGGCGAAGCAGTATTTACCTGAAGTACAGCTCTTCTGGTTGACCGTATAGGTGTGGTGTGATTTGCTTTCTACCAATTTCTTGTACCGACGAACTTGCTCGTTAGCAAAACGGTCCAGTAACGCCGGCTGGAGCCGAGGATTGAGCTGAGCAATCTGGGTCTTGAATCCCTCCAGTGTAGGCACGGGGAGACGTGTTTGCACGGATAGATCCATCACTAATGGTCTCTCATCAACCGTATTATCCCCAGTGTCGTTGTTGTCACCACCACCATGTCCTGGTCGAGACCTGCCCGGCTGGGCGCTGCGAGGTTCGGGCGATAGATGCGAATATGCGATGTTAGCAACCGGTGGGCCACCGTGACTTGTCATCAGATCCATGAGTCCTGGTGTTGCCGGCCTCGGCAGTTCGCTTCTGCTCCTTCCCCGAACCTTGAGCGAAGACCAAGGGTTGGTCGTTGAGCTTGGTGATACCGCCTTGAGGGTATCTTTCCCCCCTATGGCCGCCATTTGGCCGGCTATCGCAATGACGGCACCACCAGTACTCAAACTGGGTGACCTAGCAGCCCTAGGGGAAAGTCCAAGACTCAACTTGCGATGTGGGAAACTGTTCTTCCTCTGATGAGAGCTTTTGTTGTCATCAATTTTGCTGGGATCATCGGCGCCAGGCAGGGAGATAGAGAGATCAGACAGATGTCGCTTTAGATGACTAGACGGCGGTTTAAGATTGTTAGATGACTTCCTCTGCAACAGTTTGCGGAGACTACTCCGCCTCTCGTGTTTCCTGTCTTTGTCGTTATTGATTGACAGGTTTTCAAAGGAACCCCCAGCACCGATGAGACTGTTGATTTCGGCTTCACTTCTGCGTCGCGTGCCCCAAGTTGCCGCGCGGGAAGCCGTGTCCAGGTCCCTCGCACGCATCTCATACTCGACCATGGCTGCAGATGAGCTTGCAGGGTGCGTTCGTTTTGTCTCGGCAGGAGGGTCGGGCACGAGATCGCGCCATGGAGGCCGCCCCAGAAATTGACGAGGCGCCGGTTCCACATCTTCGGGACTTGTTTGTTCCAGAGAGGGCGGCTTCTGCTGTCCTCCTGT
This sequence comes from Aspergillus hancockii, assembly GCA_001696595.2. Classification (NCBI taxonomy): domain Eukaryota; kingdom Fungi; phylum Ascomycota; class Eurotiomycetes; order Eurotiales; family Aspergillaceae; genus Aspergillus; species Aspergillus hancockii. The sequence goes on along the minus strand of MBFL02000052.1, from coordinate 116,056 downwards.
AGCCCAAAGCACCTCGTTCACACTAGCAGCGGGAGATTCAGACCGAGCTCCCTCGGGTTCTGATTCATGGTCGCTGTACTCCTCTTCACTGTGTTCAGTGACAAGTACACCAGGCCCGGGAATGGAAGCGGCATTCAAACTGAAGTAATCTTGTTGAAGCGAAGGGTCACCAGCACTCTTCGCCCTGCGTCGGGTACCTGTGTGGCCCTTGCGGCCTCGGTGCGAGGGTACGCCATCTTCGGTATCGCTGTTTGCCACACTAACTGAAGCCGACCAAGATCGAATGTCTTCATTTTTCTCCTCCACCTGTCGCCTCAACTCCAGCTCATTTGGACTCGGCACATAAACTTCTTCCCGGGACATTGGGTCGAGACCTGTCTGGCCGGTAGCTACATTTGCAATCCAAGAGCCATCGGGTCTTCGCGGGACAGTCTGGATAGAGCCCATATATCTACCGCTACCTAGATTGTCGTTCTCCTCTTCGGATTCGCTAGAATGGCCTCCTGGCGAGAGATGCGTTGATGAATGACTTAGTCGCCGTGTATCTCTGACAGGCGAATCTCCCCGGGAATAACTCTCAATCTTGACAATCGGACTTCTGGCCCTAGGAGAAGTAGGGTCCCCGGGCACGTCCAGATTCTCACCGGGGGGAACGGTGATCAGGGTGAGTGTCTGCGGTTGGTTTAGCGTCGTGGTAGGACACTTCTGTCTCTTGACAGTGGCCATGTCAGAAGGAGTTGATTTGGAAGCATGATTCGGGGCCAGTAGCTGAGAGGGATCCATGGTTGTCTGCGGGGAGGTTAATTCGCTCGTATCCGATGCCGTATTGTGCATGCCGGGATGTGAACTTCCGTCATGTGGCCAACCGTAAGAATCCGGAGACAAATCGACACTGAAGGCTGCTGACAGGTAGTCAGCGCTCGGCGATGTATGGACACTCAAATCACTGGAAAGATCATCGGTAGGGCTGAGGTATTCCGAATAAGAGGCCGGAAGCGCCTCGTCCCGAGTTGAGTCGCTATGCACATTGGATCCCAGAGGGGATGAGGATGCGTCGCGCGAGCCATACTCTTCGCCATTCACCGGAGTTAGTCTGATCGCAGACGATTTGAAGGACGCTACCTCAGGGTCTAGCTGGGCTGAGAGATAAGGATCGGGAAAAGATGCGTCGTGGAATTTTGGGTGAGTGGGCGAGTCATTTGGGACAAAATTAGGCGATAGTGTCGACATGATTGTGATAAGTTAGGTGACCGGTTTCCTTCACAAAAAGTGGCGCACAGCACAGAAGGATATGAAGGATCTCTACAGTCTTTGTCCTCTGCGAATCCGTTCCTTTCGAATGACTGCCGGAGAGCGCGTGGATCGTCAGGCTGGCGGTGTATAACTCACAAAGATGAGAAAGAGAGCCGAGAACGCATATCTAGAGAACCATTGATGAAAAAGCGGAATTTAGGCAATATTGAGGAAAACAACGAGGTATATTAAGTGTATCCTGTCAGTATTAGAGTGGAAGATCTGTAGACAGCAGCCACACTCTAATTTAGGCCACTTTAGGAATCATTCCGCGAGTGGGGTTACTTCTTCGTTGCGATTCAGTTCAATCCCAGTCGATGACGGAGAGTGTCTGCAGGCGAAAGGAAGTGTCTGCAGGATATCGCTCTCGGCAAGATCACAGTCGCGGAAGGGAATCAGACTGAGTAAATAGATAAAAAGGTGAAAATAGAATCCACGGGAGGAATGGAAAGAAACGGTGGATTCAAACTTCAAAGTTTGGGAGGAGCTAAAGAAGTGGGGAGTAGGAATTAAGAAAAAATAACAATAATTATTAAAATAGCAATTAGACAAAGAAAAGGGGGAAGAATAAGCATCACAGCGCCTCGTAGGGCAGACTGCTGAGAGAGACAGGTCGAGGATGGCGCAAGACAATGAAGAACGTTTGGTTTGTTCACGATACAGTCGCGAATGCGATAGGAAAAAAGACGAGAGAGGAAAAAGCACAAGCCAAATAGACGAAGGAAAGTAGTGGGAAAAACAAGTTACATTCCGCAGCTTAAATCGAGAGAAGAAGAGGATGGAGGGACGAAGAAGAGACGGACAAAAGATGCCTTGCGGCTGAAATGAGAACTGAGCCACAAATTAACAGGGGAAAAGGGAGGGCGCGAGGGAAGAGCGAGTAGGAGAACATGAACGTCATGTGTTTTAAGAGCCTCTTTCGGATTCTCACTTTGCGATCTCAAAAGATAAATCTTGTAACGTGATGTTTTTGTAACATTGAACATATAATTCATCCTTGATATAACAGCTAATCACCACTAATGTAACCACCACCCTGTCACTAGTTATGAATTCATTTTGCTTTGGCCCATATCCAACTTGTGCAGCAATTATTTTCTCACGAATGTAATTTTAATTTAACTGTATGGAGTCATGCCGGACAGGCGCCGGTGTTAAGAAAGTGTGGGCGCGTCGCTGGCCAGTGAGAGAAGAGTGGGGTCTACATTAGGCGGATTACGAGGATTATCATCTGGACGGAGAAAATGTGTTTTCTGCTGACTGGAGAGGAGGGGGATAAAGAAGATGACGATGAAGATAATTTCAGAGTATGTTTGTAAAGATAGAAACTTCTTTTCTGTTCTATAAACAGTCGCAAATGAAATGAAGAAAAGGAAATCATCAGTAACAAAATCATCATGATCTTGGCCTCAGGAAGCCGGTGTACTGTGGCCCCATGCAAGAAAGAGACAGGGTCAGGCCCCGGCCTCATTAGTGTTCTATATTCAGTACCCGCAGGATGCTGATCCTTGAGAAGGTCATCCCGCAATCAAGATACAATAGTAGTACTAGAATAAAGGGTTGGGAGCGATCAAGGGTATAGACCCTCATTTCAGTGCCGCCAGAGCCGACACGACGGAATACATCAGTGTCCGATTTCTTCGCACACCCCGATCATTTTATCCGCTGTGGAAGATAAAGATAGAAAAAACAATACGCGACAGATTTAACATGAACCACAGACCGATCATGGTTCTTTATCGTTTTGGTCCACTAAATTGCTAGGCTGGCCAAACCTCCACTCAAGTCGCTTTTCCACCCCACAGCAGGGGCGGGCGCGGACAGGAACCAGGAATTGCTTTCAAGAACCATGTTGTCTCTATGTAAGACACTGTGCAAGGTCAATGTGAATAGAAGGAATATCTATAGAAAGATATCCCCAACTGCAGAATGACTGCGCCACTATTCAAAATTCTCACCATGGAACCTTATTGTACTCTTACCTGGATTGAAATACCTAGACATGGACTACCGCTCTTAGGGCACCAAGGATATTGACCAATCACACTTGGTACCTTGTGTTAGGTAGGTTAGTCATGCAATCCGGCCCTGCCTGAGGCTGTGCATGATTCTGGCCGACTCCATATTGCTGCATCAGAGACAAAGCTGGGGAATTTGAGGTCGGAACAAGCTTTAAGAGCCAGATCGGACGTTTTCTTCTCTCCATCTTGGGCTAGTCTGACCTCATGAACAAGTGGCTGTGCTTCTCCCTCGATTGTAGCAGCGGTCAGGGCGTCCTCGATGGCAAATAACTAAATGCAAAGTCAGTCGGAAAACTGCTGACAATCGAAACGCGGAGTTATACGCACATCACTAGAGTCTCGATTAAAAATAGATACAAGAGGGAATGTGGGCCGTCTCATCCATGGCTATGAAGAAAGGGTATGCTGATCATTCTCGTCACTGACATCACATACATTAGAAAGTGCCATCATCTCGATGAGCATACATCACAAAAATAATACACATCATGAAAAAGCGTAACACTGCAGGATGGAGCGTAGGTAGGAAAATCCCTGCTTGAGAGAGTGAAAAAAAGTCTCCATGAAGGAAGAATAAGAAAAGAAAAGAATGGAAGGGAAGGGGTACGAAGACACGCTCAAAAAACTCCGATCAAATGCAACCAAAAAGGTACAACCATGAAATGATAAAAAGGAGGGTAGAAAAAGTCAAGGGTAAAAGAATGGAAAAGAATTTCTGCTCTTGAGCATATAGTCCTGTCTTGGAATAGAAATGTAGCGTTGTGAGGGAGCGAAACAAACCAGAACACCAAGCTTAGAATGCTTTGAAACCCACTAGTATAGTCAAGACAACTCTTGCCCAGAAATGTAACCCGAGTTTTTGTTGCCAGTTAGCAGCTGGCAGGTCTATTATGCTAATTCACCTTCAGCAGACGCCACACCCGAAGATATCGCGTTCAATGTGCCCTAAGCACTCTACAGGGTGTCGAAGCTTGCTTTACCTCGTCTAGGTGAAGTAGGCTTTCCATCAGAACGAGTGGATCCTCTCGACTCGCTCCGAGGCCTTTCCTCCCCACCGACAAGAGATTCAGTGGACCTCTTTGCCAGCTCTTGACGTCGGGCCATGACCACAGGGGAGTCGGAATACAGGACACTTCCTTGAGTATAAGTACAAGCCTGGGCCTTCTCCTCATCTTCTGCAAAATCTTCGTGCGCTGCCTCCCGAATGATCCGAGGGAAAGTCCGTAGAATGACGTGACGGGTAGGGTCCTCCTTGGAACCTACGCAGCCTTCTTTGGGGGTTCCGTATTCCTCCCAGTCCTCATTTGTGGTTCCTTCTGAGTCGGGAGCGGGGAAAGAGGCTATGATGAGTTCCCGTTCAACACGAGCAAGTCTCCACGTCTCAGCCGCTAGCTTCACAATCTTTCGTACGCTTGTGTGGAAGGTGTCCATGTGTCTGGGGTCAGCAAAGTGTTTCAGGTGGTCGATGATCTCGTCGACGATTACGGCAGCGACGACGTTGATTGATTGTTTGGCATCGGAAGTTGTGTACGCGGCTTTCAACGTCTGTTGCCTCCAGAAGGCTTCGCGTCTCACGGACTTGCGTCGGATATCCATAGAAAGCATCTGGAAGAAAGTGTCTGCTTTACCGTACCTCTTGCCCAAGGTGAAAAGGAATGGATGGAAGATTCTGTAAGTCAAGGTTTTGGTGATGATATGTTGAACGTACGCGGAACGCAAGTCGCGCGATGCCGGGGTATTATCAAGGAAGGACGGTAGTTCCTGAGGTATCTTGGACAGTACATCCTTGGGAGGATCGATTGGTAGGTACGCAAAGTGCTCCTTAGACAAGGAGACAATAAGACGAGAAAGCTGGCCGAAGCAGTCCAAACTAGATTATAGAATTCTTATCAGAGCAGGTACATTGATAACATTATTGACATCTCATAATCTTCGTCACCATCGTGGTCATAATTCTATAAGGAAAATCAAGAAGACAAATGAAAAGCAAATGAACGTGGGACAGTTCTTGGTCTGAGCAGTAGAGAAGAAGCAACACATAAGACAGTCTGGGAGAGTAGAAAACCAAAACAAAAGAAAACAATTTTTGAAAGGAAAGACAGTCGGGTACTAAAACACATACTCAATGCACTAGGTCACACTTACAAGAATGGATCACCCTTCGTGCTCTTGAGGTCAGTGGCTTCTCCAAGGCTGTGGAGGGTCTTTCTCAACCTGTCGCAGTCTGACCCCAAATTATCAATGGTGAGGCGCATGCCTTGAACTGCTGATTGAACTTGTTGCTCCTTGACAACATTGTCCTCTTCCACCTTTTGTTTTTCGCGCTCACAGTGTGAAAGTTCTTCACACTTTTCTGTCATCCGCTGTTCCCAGTCGGCGTTCTCTTCTGCCCAGCGCCTCTCCATATCAGCCACTTTGTCCGCGTGGCTGTTATTGAGGGCTTCAACTTCATTAGCATGTTGCACACGGCTGTCCTCAAGTTCTTGATGTTTGTTCTCAAGATCAGTCTTGGTGGACTCTAATTCAGCCACCTTCTCATCGAAGTTCGACTGCAATGTGTCGTGTGCTTCTTGCATTTGTTGTTTCTGGCCTTCATAATCCGCCTTCATAGCGTCTTGCTGGTCGAGCAGCTCTTTCTCGCGAGCAGCCAAAGCTTCCGCTGCGGCGCGTTCATCCTCAGCCTTGATCTCCTCAAAGGACTCGGTCATTTCGCGCTTCTGAGTCGCAAGGGCTTCCTCCTTCTCTTGTTCGCGCCTCACCAATTCCTGCTCGTGAGCCTCCTGGGCGTCTTTCATGTTGGTGTTCAGAGTCCTGATATCCTCCTCAAGCTCACTCTTTGTCAGCGTCAGATCCGCATTGGACTTTTCGGATTCCTCCAATCTTTCTTCTAGGTCCTTCCGCTTTTCGTCCATATTTCCAAGCTCCATGCGGAGCTCGTTGATCGTGTTCTTGAGCTTGGTGGATTCTTCCGCAGCCTCACTGGCAGTCTTTCTCATCTGGTTCTGAAGAGCTTCAATATAGAAGTCCTTGTGCATCAAGTCCTGCTCATGCTGAGTCTTCATTTGCTGGAACTCAGCCTCTCGGGCTTGCAGCTTGGTTTTCGTGTTTCTGTAACTGCCCAACAGGCGGTTAATGTCTGGAATGGCATCCTGAATACGCTGTAGAAGCTCAATTGGCTCTTCATGGTGTTCAGGAGGCGACATCATCCCTTTGTGTTGCCCATTCTGATGCGGGTGGAAGCCATTGCCGTTGGCATAGGTCAAATCGCGCAAATGCTGGTAGGCTGTCGCGGTGTTGGGTTCCATAGAACCCCGAGGAATGCCCTGGGGGTAGAACGCATACTGGGGCATGAAGCCAGCACTGGTCATAACCGGGGAGTAAGCTGTAGCATAGCTAGCTACGCTAGGAGCAGTACTCGGAGGCGGCATGGAAGACATGGGTGGCATGGAAGCCATCTGTGGCATGGAAGCCATGGGTGGCATAGGAGCCATTGGTGGCGGTGCCGGCGGGGTAGCGTGTGGTGTAGCATGGGGAGATATCATTGGGGACATATAAGCCGTACGGGCGAGGGGGCTGGTAATTTTTGGTGATGCGGACTTTTGGATAGGGGATGCGATTTTCTGGAATGGAGATGCTGCCTTTGATACAGGAGAGGCCATCCTCTGAGCTGGCGAAGCGGTCTGTGACATGGGCGGAGCTTCTTGATATATGGAAGAAGCGGCGGGTGGTGCAGGTGGGAAGAATTCCTCCGCAGAGAACTCAACTTCCTGCGTCGGTGAAACGGTTTCAGCCATTAGTGGGCTTGCCTGAGGTACAGGTGAAGCAGGTTTGGGAGCCGGCGAAGCAGCTTTGGGTGTAGGCGCAGCGTCCCTTGGCACCGGCGAAACAGCCCTGGGTGGGGGCACAGGAGAAGCTGGTTTGGACACAGGAGGGGTAGTTTGGCGGGCGGGGGATGCAGGTGTTTGTTCAAAGGAGGGGTCGGACTCAAAGGGTGCGTGGGACTCAATCCCTGGGGCTTCGGTCTTTGTGGGAGAGAAAGGATCTGCGAATTCAGTCTCCGTAGCAGATTGGGTGTCCGCAGAAGCCGTAGTTGGGTCTGTTGAGAACAAGGGAGTCTGCGGTGCTGTCACTGGAGTCGGCTCTGGTAGTTCGATAACCTGTTCGCGCGATACGTCGATATCCTCCGGAGTTGTTTCAGCTGCCTCGACTGGCTGTTCCGGTGCCACTAGTTCCTCTTGATGCAATTCTTGATGTACTTCAGGCTCCTGCTGCACATCACTCGCGTCTAGCTGCTGACTTGAGGAGAGGTCAGGACCGGTCACTTGGGCAAGACCATCATCATTGGTATTGGTCAGTGAATGAGGTTGTTGCTCAGGCTCCAGCGCTGTTGAAACGTCTTCACCGATGGGCTGTGGTTGTTCCAGCTCCACTTCTTGCGCTGGTGCCAGCCCTGTCTCTGGGGCTGGCTCCGGTGCGACTTCTGGCGTAGGCTCTGGCTCGGGTTCCACTGACGCCTCTAATGGTTGGGGCTCAGCTTCGACTGCTACTTCTGGCTCCTGTGGTTGTTGTTGGTCTTCCTGCTGTTGGTCTGGTTGCTGATCTTGCAGCTGTTGGTCAAGCGGTTGATCTTGCAGTTCTTGATCAAGGCGTTGTTCTTGCAGTGGATCTGCTGGCTGCTCTTGCAGTAGCTCCGCTGGTTGCTCTTGAAGCGGTTGGTCTGCTTGTTCTTCTAGTGGTTGGTCTAATGGTTGGTCTGTTGTTTGGTCCGAGGGTAGGTCTGTTGGTTGCTCGACCTGTTCCTCCAGGGGTTGTTCTGTTGGTCGATCAGGTTGTTGGTCTGTAATCTGATCCACCGGTGTATCAGAAGGTTGTTCTTGCAGCTGTGGTTCAGCAAGCTGTGACTCTTGAGGTTGTGGTTCAGGCTGTTGTTGTTCCTCTTGCTGTTGTTGCTCTTGCTGTTGTTCCTCTTGCTGTTGTTCCTCTTGCTGTTGTTCCTCTTGCTGTTGTTCTTCTGGTTGTGGTTCAGGAATAGTAACAGCAGGTGGAGGTGGTTGATTTTCTGGCTCCTCTTGGGCCTTTCCCTTCTTATTCTTTTTACTGCCACCGGACTTGCCTTTTCCTTTCTTGCCTGATGGGGCCATGGTGGTATTATAAATGCGTGCCCAAGTTCAAGAAAAAAAAAAAAGGAAAGACGTGTTACCAGTAGGCTAAAAAACCCGTCAGCAGAAACTCAATTGGGTGTTGGATGGGGTGTGTGAAGCAGTACATAGAATTGCGCTCAGCGGCACCAAAGATATATTCCGAATCTGATATGGAGAAAGAGGACAAGTTGCTGGGGTGAAAGGGGGCACAAAGATCACACGACAGATACAGGGAAGAAAAGTCAGGACGAAAAAAGTAATGCGAGAGAGAAAATTCGCCCTAGAGCAGGGAAGCCTGGAAGTGGGCGCAAATGGTTGCAATCCACGAAGTCAAGACGCCTGATGGCAAATACCTGCTTGGAACGCAAGCAGGCAATTCCGTACAGATTTCTGGGGCTGTTTTTTTCAAATAAATAATTGGATTTCTGAGGAATCGGATTAATTGAAACAATTAGGCGAAGTAGACAAAAAATATTCAGTTAATAACCTATCCTAAACACGCCCAAAAAAAGAACACCGCTACACATTGGAAGCATTACATCCAGCCTCAAGGAGGCTGGTAAGGCGGACAAACGGACCGAACCTTAGAAGAGTAATTGATACCCATTCATCATGGGACAACCAAGGCAAGATGGGCAAAGGCATACATTTCTCGCGCGAGATGGGAACACAGAAGTGGACCGATCATTTCAATAAGTGCACCACCCAATGAGTAAGCATTGGGCATCAATAGCACTGAATTTTTTCAGGGTGGCAGGGTGAATCATAACGTGCATAGGGGTAAAAAAAAAACAAAAAGAAAGGGAAAAAAAGGTCGCATACAGTCATGATACCCTCATCCATAGAGAGAGAATCCGGAGGATTCAGTGTCAATGTCGGTCGAGGAGGCAGGTAACGAGTGGGTCGAAAGCGCTAAATCCAGATCGATGACATGTCGCTCCTGATAACCAAACGTTCAGACGCCTGCAGGACCGCAGCCCAATTGACACCCTGCGACTGGGGAACAGTGGGGAGCGCCATCTCGGAATGAGGCAGTTAGTCGTGCATCAGCACCACTCCAAGTGCGGTGAAAGAAAAACCACCATTGCTGAAGAGACAACGCAGCGACCCGCTTGCCTGGCGACTTGTTGCAGCAGGTAACATGGTGGTGTAGACCCATGCCGCTAAGGCGATTTCTCCCCAACCCTGGTTTCGAATAGATTTCATTCCTATGCTCCGGAATTCCCTTGCAAGTTGCAAGTTGCAAGTATCCGAGCAAGGCGAGACTATTTACATCATGTCCGAGTCCCGCAGCGTTTTGGGCTGTTTGAGGGGCATTATTAGTCGTCACCGACTATGGAGTTGGTTGAGTTGGGGGGATGGAAAATTATCATGATTCTCATTGGCAGGTGACGATGAAGCCGGGGCCAAACACCGGGACGACCCTAAACTGTAACAGGTAACTCTCACGTGATATCTGTCTCGAACCGCTCACCAGCTGCGCTGCGTTCCTCATCCAATTCTACGGCGACGGCATCATTATCGTTTGGCGCTGCCAATTGTCTTCCTCCACACCATGTTCTTCGCTAGGCGATCGGCCGCTTCCGCGCGGCTACTGTTGCGGAATCAACCCCAGCGGCGATTCGACTCTCACGCGGCTCACCACCATGCTGAGCCCGTGAACGAGAGCTTCGGCGTACGTTTCTTCGACCCCTCTGCAATTGGATAGCCTCAAGTGGTGGCAGGTTGCCATCCTTCCATTGACCGCTTTGTGTCATGTCATGACTAACATGGACTTCGATCTATACAGCGGAGTTTCTACGTCACCATCGGCTCTTTCGCCTCGGCCTATGTCCTTTACCGACTGAGCAAGTCTAACCAGGAGTCTGGCTCGCCATCGTGGATTTCCAATCTCATCGAGAAGTGGACCCCTTCTGAGAAGATCTTCGAGGAACGCAATGCTATCCGCACTGTCATCATGGAGAAGGCCGCTCATGACCGCCACTTGTTCCAGAGTCAAGGCCCTAGAGCTACTTTCGAATTGAAGCAGCCTGAGTATGTCGTCTATCACTAGTGTCTCCTCTACCAGACCGCTAACATAGCTTTCTTTCTTTTCCTCCAGGGTCAGCTTCAACAACGCCCCTCCTTACAACGTCGTTGCTGGTTCTGCTGCCGACTTGAGCCAGGTTACCGCACACTACGAGCGCCAGAACCAGGAGCTGGAGGCCGCCCGTGTTAGCCGGATGCAGGATGGCAAGGTGGTCTCTCTCTATGACTAGAAAAAATTGTTTCCATCTTTTGTTCCAGGTCGTCGGTAGAAGGCACGACAGAGTGAAGTTATAATGTACATATAACAGGACATTCAAGGTTTCGTTGACAGTTCCAATTGTTGTTCTTTTTGCAATCATGACCCTATCGAGGGAAACAGAATCTATAACCCACGGCATAATTGCCGGACAAACACGGCCTCTACCCATTGATCTTATTGAAGATCCTTGGGCGCAATCTCCACGACTATCCTACCCACTCCTTCTGACTTCACATCCAGCCGTTCCTTCACGTCCAGTTCGCTACCGCCGACTGTATCGAACACAGCCAAGAACTCGTCCACACCACCACCAACACCAAAATAGACCTTCTTAGCAGCTAACAGAGCTCTACTCTTCCCGCCTGCCTGACGACGCAGCAAAGCCAGCAATGTCTCCGAGAAAGCTTTCAAGGACGCCGGGGAATATATGGTCTCACTGGCAAGGATCAACGTCCTACCCTTAGCCCTCTCACCAGAGGAGAACACCAGATCGACGAAAGCAGGCGACCAGGCACCGGAGATAAACTCAATGGTAATCCCGCGTTTTGCGATATCAGCCTGGAACCTCTCAAGAAGTCCCGGTGTGATATCTAGTTCCTCTTCCTCAACCTGGTCCTCCCCAGCAACCGACACCGACGTCTGACGTGTAACAACGTAGTTCCAGGTCAAGAGCAAATTAGGCAATGTAACCAACCGAAGCACAATAGAATTGTAATCTGCAAATGTGAAATGTGTACTCCTCGAGGAACCCTCTGGCTTAGATAGTAACTGCGTGAACAGAGCGAGCGAGGGCACAGCCGTTCCGGCGCCAAGCTAGACATAGGTACACTCCATCAGCAACTAAAACGAACATCAAACGTAGGGTATAGCACCAACCTCAATGATATGTCGATCTTCGGCGTCAGCATTGGACGCGATAGTTTCATTAGTAACCAACTTGGCCAGGTCTAGCGCGCATTCCCACGTTTTGAAGCCGCCTTCATAGACGTTCGGCGTGATATCTCCCTTCTCGAGCCCGGAGATCAGTTCTTCGTTTTCATAGTCGGCAGTGTCCTCTGCCATCAGTTGAGTACGGATGTCGAACACTTCTCGACGGGCGAGTGTGAGTGTCTTTCCGGATGATTGTTCATCCTGGGATGTGCTTATTTGGAGTGTATTGTATGATATTTGAGATGGGAGACTCGAGATCTAGAGCACCATTAGTATTTGCCCAATTAAAGCAGTTTTTATACATCGTTTTGTTTTTGACTGGATCAAAAGAAAGAGTTGATATAGTTCCCCCGTCTACGAATGAGGCAGCAACACCGAAGGCTAACCCTCCAAGCCAACAGAAAGTTCATACTGAGCACTGAGTGACATAGAGAAACTTACCAATTCACCTATTTCATGCCTCCGGGCCGCAATAAGCTCAGGAAGTGAGCTGCTATTCTCTTGCGCAATAGACGTGTTTCCCTCATCAATTGCGTTCAACTCCGAATCATCCATGTCAATATCATCTCCAGAGAAGCCAAAGCTGAAGGTAGACGCCATCGTAGAACGCCAAGTTTAGTGCCTGAACAGAAATTACAATATACCGTCACCAGAAGCTCTCAAATATAAAAAAGCTTCGGTGATGTGGGGCACATATAGACAATGGCGTTGATAAAGAAGTTTTTAGGCGCGAGCTATAATTGATTGCACAAGCTCTCGGAAGACGCTGTATAAGTTGAATGCCTATAACAAATGCTTTGAAAACCAAATAGAATGTCCAATAGCTAATGTCTCTGGAATTAGTTAAACCTTTTCAAGTTCGCTCTAATTTTTTGCGGCCTTCCCATAGATGACTAAGCAAGGGTAGGTGATGCTGTGGTAGGAGTTATGAAGAGCTTCCTTATCTTGCTTTCTGCCTCTTTAGATTTGCTTATTTCTAGGATTAGGTCTGGTGGATTTCTAGTATGTTACATGGATATTCATGTCAACTATGTGACATGTGTAATTCTGCCAAAAGTAAACACTGAGGCTGAAAAATCGTGATGGAATAGCAAGTTGGTCTTCAGAGTAATCCGTGTCATCATTATCTTGATCTATAAGGGTTCTAGTGCTCTATTAAATTTGCCCAATTAAGCAGTGCCGTTTTGCTTGCTGGCGGCCACAGCCTTCTCAATAGCCTGGAGAGCATCGGCCGTGAGATCCTCAGCATCCTCAACACCACAGCTCATACGAACCAGGTCGTCGAAGACACCAGCAGCCTCACGCTGGTCCTTAGGGATGCCGGCGTGTGTCATGCTGGAAGGAACCTCGCAAAGAGACTCGACACCACCCAAGCTCTCAGCCAAGGTAAAGACCTTGGTGTACTTACAGAACAGGTGAGCAGCCTTCTGGCCACCCTTGACACGGAAGCTGAGCATACCACCACCCATGCCCTGGCGGTGCTGCTTCTTGGCAATCGAACGGTGAGGGTGAGAGTCGATGCCGGGGTAGTTGACGGAGATGACATGGGGAGAAGCCTCGAGGGCCTTGGCGACAGCAGTCGCGTTGGTGGTGGCCTCACGAGCACGCAAGTGGAGGGTCTTGAGACCACGGTGAGCGAGCCAGCAGTCGAAGGGAGATGGCACGGCACCAATGGCGTTCTGGAGGAAAGTAAGGCGCTCGTTTAAGCTTTCGGCGTTGAAGGCAGCGACACCCATCAAAACATCCTATCCTGTGGTTAGCTAAATGTTCCGGTGTGGAATAATCTTACACTGAAAGCAGAGCGAAGAGCTAGAATCGTACCGAATGGCCGTTAATGTACTTGGTAACGGAGTGCACAACGATATCGGCACCGTGGTCCAGGGGGTTCTGGACGTAAGGGCTCATGAAAGTGTTGTCAACAACCACCAAAATTCCATGACGATGGGCAATCGCAGCGACCTTCTCGATATCAACCAAGCCCAGAGTAGGGTTCGAGGGTGTTTCGATCCACACGAGCTTGGTCTCATTTGGCCGGATCAATTCCTCCACATCCAACTCAATGGTGGGGGAGAATGTCACATGCACACCATGGGCGTTGGCGACCTTTGTGAAGTACCTGTGCGTTCCGCCATAAACGTCGGAGACCGAGACGACGTGGGAGCCGGCGGCGAGGGACTGAAGGATCACCGCAGTGGTGGCGGAACCAGAGGAAAACGCGAGGGCATATTTTGCGTGCTCAAGAGCTGCGATAGCTGCTTCGAAGTTATCGCTGACCGCTAGTTAGCACCGATACTTCTGAAAATAAACCGATGTTGCAGTATTGACTGGTTACTCACCGGTTGGGGTTGGAGCTACGGGTATACTCGTAGGCACCTACAGGAACACCGACGCTGGTCTGAGCGAAAGTGGTGGAGAGGGAGATCTACATAACTGGTCAGTATCTCTCAAACAATCAATCGCGACATTTGAGCGAAGTGTGGAAACTCACAGGGGCAATGACTGCGCCAGTGGTAGGATCATGGGGAGAGCCAGCATGGACAGCGAGAGTGCCGAAACGCTTCTCTTGAGCCGGGGCTCCGTTGGTTGAGTTGTCGAGGGTCATTGTCACGGGATTGGGATCTCTATACAATCACGAAAAATAGAAAAGAAAACAGAAAAAAAGAGAAAAAAACTTTTTGATATAAAATCCCACTTCTCCTTTATCTTTCCTTTCTAGAAAAGTGATAGAAGCTCCTATGAGGTCACAAGCCTGCGAGATGTGAGATTCAATAAATACTAGTCTTTTTGTACCTTGGCAACAAGTACCCCGGCCGCTGATTTATAATTAATACGAGACCAACTGAGTAAGACCGGTGAGTGCCGGTTTAAGAAATTAATTAGTATTTATTAACGAGAACTCTAGAACATATTTTTCGCATTTTTCATCCCTGAAACCGAGGGGGAAAAAATTCTGCTGCTTTACTTGGTTTCTTTTACGTTGCACATTGGCCCTTGCTGAAGAACGATAGGGCAAGGACTGATCGGGTCCCGCGTAGATTTCCGGCATAGCGCCGAAGGGACTCCACTGCGAACCGTTGATTTTCTCCTCTCGTGGCGCTGTCAATGCTCATTTCTACTCGTTCTATCTCCGCCACTAGCCGCTATCGATTGATAATGGCAGAAGATCGGCTCTGCGAGCTGTCTGGTCATACTTCCGACGATCTGAGGAGTACATACATACAATGACTTGTGAGACACTGGATGCGAAACTGTCTATCCTGGATAAAATTTACATTCATAGACACCCCTACATTTTTGTATGCCGCCACCTCATGGTTCTCGAACTTTGCGCGGACTCTCCCCAATTCCGGTATATGTCGTCATTCGGCTGATTCATGAGTAATACCTGTATTCACTATGTCCAGATTGTGTCGTTATTCATTTAACCATGGATTTATTCGTAGTCAAACCATTTAGCAAGGTATCTTAATATTTGGCTCGTCAGATGATCCCAGGAGCCAAGAAATAGTTAATAAAAACGAAAACCAAGAAGTCCATTCTCGCTCATCGCATCTCCACAGACCGTTCTCACATGACCTACGCTGGAGGTCTACCACCAAGATATAGGTCCCAAACCAGCCATCTGCATTGATCCCTGTATTTTAGTCAGTGCATAGCTCAAGAAGATCAAAGATGGAGGAACCTGTCCGCTACATACGATAATAGAGTATGGCGGCTTCCGCTCAATGGCGGCGGCATCGCCTAGATCTGGAGCGTTTGGTATTTGGTCATGCCACTCTTCCATCTCGACCCGGAATCGAACAACTTCTCCAATATCGAAGTAAAATGTGGAGCCGTCTTCGTTTTCCCAGACCCAAACTTGATCGGCATAGTCACTGTAACACGTTAGCGTAGGTTATGAACGCTGGTACACAAAGGGAGCTCACAATCTGGCTCCATCCAGGAGAAGGTTCGGCGGGACGAGAATATCGTTGAAAAATTCCACACCAACTATGATCGGTGAGTATAAGAGTGACTAAAGGGTGATACGCAAAGTTTGCGTACTCTTAATGCCATGTTCAGTAGCGCTGGAGATCTTTCCCAGCACAATCTCTCCTTTGAATGGCCGGAACACAATGAGACGAAACTTGACTGTTTCTCAATATTAGCATGGCCTCTTTGCAATCTATGTAAGGACCCTGAGCGTACCGTTCACGTTCACCAAGCCAGTTCCGTGGCCAATAAGGCCATCAGATGATTCTAACAGGTCATAGAAGCCAATGCAGAGGCCAATCTTCTGGATAACCTTCGATGTAGATGCTGTTAGTGAGGGCTGTTCCAGCAATCATGACATCTTCAGATCGGAGGCTGTGCGTACTTTATTGGCGTACTTCTCGTTGATATTGTCTTCGATTGCCACCGAACTATATTTCGAGAAGTCTTCTGGTGAGATCTGTATCAGATCTGAGAGGGTCGTCTGTAGAGAATAGTTAGCCTGTCTTGATTGAGAAAAAGATTAATTGCACAGAAGTGACTATGGGACTGACAAGAATAAACATGATGAATTCAATTAGTAGTAACTCGTCGGTAGATAAAAAAAGTCTTCTATTTTAATACGGTCCCACGGCGGATAGATAGAGCATGAATAGTAGATTTCATGATTAGAGCAAGCAGCAATACCCTGTCATGCAGACATTTTAACTTATGCTTCCAGCGATCCCAGATCCATGATAGCAGAGAGTGTTAGTAAAGAATAGTCCTTTTGAAAGAGGAAAAACCACCAGTGATTCCGGCCAATCGCATCATTTTTTGATAATTTTTACCCGGAGCAAAGATCATGCCCCACGTGACCGCCAACACGCCTTACCTCTTTCTGTTCGGAACGGAACAACAGCGCAGCAGTTGTTTGATCTGATGTGTTCGGGGACTTTTTCCAGATGGCTAGGATGCTGTGAGGATGGCGTTCATGCCAATTTTCTTTGGAGGTCTGCTGAGATCCTCTTACGATGAACTCCCAGGGTTTCTCTTTTCCGCCTCCTCCCCCTCCCCCTCCTTCTCAGCAGTCGCAGTATAACCAAAATCAACATGCGACTTTCCCCTCACAGTATGGACAAGGCCACCACGGCCAGCGAGGTGGACGCGGTGGCCATCATAGAGGCCGGGGTAGAGGATATGGAAATCGAGGTGGCCGCGGGGGATCATACCTACCTCCTGCAGTGAACCCTTCGCCCATGGGCTACACTCCGATGAACTATTCTGGCTTTGCAGGTCAACAACCTATGACCACCCCCCGGCAAAATATGCCGACGCCTCAATTTACTCCTTCTCGGCCCACCAATTTTCAAATTCCCCAAAGTCCGACCTCCTATTCTGCTCCGCGACCATATCAGCAGCATACAGCAGCACATGGAGCCGCATACCAGCAACAACCTGGCTATAATACCGGTTACGGCGGTGCGCAGCAGGCCCCGACGTATCATTCCGTGACTCCCAGCCACCAAAATGCCCCTCCATCTGTGCAGCCGTCGATGATGGGGCCGCCCATGCATTGGGGATACAACAATGCAGGCTCTGCGGGAACGTATACTGGCCCTCCGCACCAGCGAGGTCCCCGCCCGTACAATGCTTACGGCAATCAGGCTACTGTGGGCGGCAATCACAAGCCGCATATGAACAAGCGCGACCATGCCTCAGCGTTCGGCAAACCTCAATCTATTACTCCCCGGGTTCCTGCGCCACCTCCAGTTCCCAACTTCGGTAATCCTTTACCTTCGAAACCACCCCCGCCGGCTGACGCTACGCGGAAACCGAAGAAGAAGAAAAGAAAGCACAATCAGCTTGGGTTGACACCGAAGACGGAGGAACACGAGTCCAGTGGAGAGGAAGACGACGCAGACGAAGAATCGAGGTTAGCATTGGGGGGTGCTGATGTTGCGGCACCATTGCAGTTTACGTACAGAGGGCGTACTGCCACATTGCAGTCGCCCACAGAAATTGCCGCATGGATTGAGGAGCGTAAGAAGCGGTTCCCGACAAAAGCGAAAGTCGAGGAGAAAAAGAAAGCCATGGAGGAGGCGAAGAAGGCCAAGGAAGAAGCTCTGCGACAGAAGGAATTGTCGAGAAAGCAAGAGATAAAGAAAACACAGAAGGACCAGCAGCAAGCTGATACCAATCCGGTAGATGCGGCCGAGAAAGCGAAGCGGAAGGCTGACAAGCTACGACGAAAGCTCATGAAAGAGCAGAAAAAGGTCGAAAAGGCGGAAGCAGATGCTGAGCGCGCTCGAATGAGAGTCGAAGAACTGCAAAGAGGAGCGGCGGACACTAATGAAGACACCGCTTGTTCACCCACGCAGGATGGCCAGCCTCCCGGAAAACCTGAGAGCCAAATAGATACTACACCGGACCAGGAGAAGGTAGCTTCTGAGTCTCAAGGTGAGCAGTCTGCTCCTGGACCCACTTTGGCTGAGCCCACCGATACTGTTGTTACAGTGGCTACACCTGGCCCCAAATCAAATGTGGAGCATGCCATGGAGGACGCCAACGGCGATGCTGTTTTGTCTTCGGACGTCTCCGACGATAGTGATTGGACATCGTCAAGCGGGTCAAGTGATTCTTCTTCGGATTCTGAAGAGAGCGACAGTGATTCCGCCCCCGAGGAAGCGACCAGCCGCCGCGAAGGGCCCGAACAAGTCGCTCCACCCCCACGCGAAGGGAGAAAGAAGCTATGTCGAAACTTTGCCCGAACGGGCCGCTGTCAACGCGGAGACAAATGCAAATTTCTGCACGAGAAGCCAGATCGTGGAGCTAAAGCGAAGCCTGTAGAGAAGAAAGGACGCAAAGGGCTCTTACAAGCGGTAAGTCCTACCCTACCAAATACTTGCCACGCTTTGCTAACGTTCGGCACCAGCTTTACGACCGCCAGAAGGAGGAAAATGATCGAAAAGTCATGGAAACAATTGTTTGGCTAGGGGATAACGGCTTTCTAGACACCCCAAAGGTCCAAGAGGAAGCTGGAGAAGGTGCGGACGAGAGTTCCGGAGCGGATGGCGTAAATGCATCCGGAGAGCAACCACCAGCAGAAGGCGTCACATTGGAAGATCATGCCGCGACCACCGCTTAGCGGGTTATCATATGATATGGACAATTATGTGTATATATTTCTCGGTGATCAATCTTCATCAAACCTTGACTGTTCAACCTCGGGGATGAAATCGGTTGATTGATCAACCTGTATTTCGATCGCGGTGTCACTGTACAATAGGCATTGTTTCCCACCTCATTTAATAAAACGCACCCATCATCAGATGTGCCTCCTCATCTCATCGAAATACACTCAAAGATGACAGCTAAAGCCAAGTCCATTCAATACTCTTGAATATAATCACCTTTTTTCTAGCCTACATATGCATAGTTGATCGAAGTAGCCCTATCACCAGGAGTTATGTACTTTCCTGAGGTTTGATATCAACCTAGACAGCTTCCTAAACTTGTGCAACCATAGGCCAAGCTAAATGATCCCCAATCGGTATCTGTTGATCGCATGGGGTGTGCTAACCAAATTTTGAGAAATATCTGCATGATAAGAGGCAAGTGGCTAACAGTAAGGTCGATGCAAATGGCTACACTTCCAATAAAACCAATACTTGACTCATGATTAAGATGGGTTGGCAGATTTACGGGACGAATGCATTGATTTCTAGCTCTTGTCGAATATATAAGCTACCCTATCTTAGAGAGCAGTACGCTAATATAAGATGTTCCGACTTCCACTATAATTGAATTCCTGTACCATATTGGCTACAGTGATCCGTTAGTATGTTCTACTTTATATTGAGTAGGGCCACCACTCCTACCTATAGTGTATTGTGATCACGCCTTACAATGGTGACAATAGGGACTGTGCATCATCTAATCTGATAACCTATGGCCCTAGCGAGATCAATGCGCCACATCAGTCAAACAAGATCTACATTAGTGAGCAATGGTGAGACACAATCTCGTAGTTGCTGATCAGACTCGATAAATTCGTCCGCTAGTATTTGAAGTTGATATGTTAGTTTACACGATGTAGGTCTGTAATGTACAGTACATATTGCAGGGTGGATATCTGTCTATCTCTAAATCTTTAACCCAATAACCACCGCATAGTGCATCTAGAACTTATCATCCAAACCTTCACCCAGCCAGCCAAGCAGCTCGAAGGCTTTCCCTTTCCGTTTTAGCGCACCCCCCTCGCCGCTTTTTGCTCACTGAGCAGATCTGAGCAGATCTGAGCACGCCCTGAGCACCCTGAGCTGATCACTGAGTAGGGGCTGAGCGGAGCAGTGAGTAGTCTGAGTAGGGTAGCCTCAATAAAACGCACCACGCTAGAGTTGCACGTTCGTTTTTCTTCGTAGCGCTCTTGACCGTCATCTGCTTTTGCCCACTCAACTCAACGGAGATGGCATCATCAATGGAACGCGGAATTGTGGCCCTCATTCTTTCTGCTCCACCCGCGAGGCAAAGCTTCGCCGGGGGTGGTGGGGACAAGGGCCGACCGATATCTTTCTTTCTTAATTTTCGCTGCCTATGTTCACCATCGCAGCCACAGGGCAATTGCTCATGATCAATCTATACCACGCTACTGAACAGTCAGACTATACGAAGAATGATAAGTTAATATTCTCTATTTGAAAAGATGACTTTGTTACAGTATCACTGACTCTTACTGTCTACCTTTCCAGAGAAGACCCTTTGCTTCAGTCTAATGATTGATGCCTTCCGACGATCGTGCCCGTTCGTTCCTGCACCACCAAGACCGGCATACATAGTTAACAGTTTCATAATATGGCCAGCCTGTAATTCTTGAAAAACAAAACGTATAGTAAAAAGCAGAAAGTGGGTCCAATATTCTTTCTCTTTTCCTGGGAAGGCAAGGACCTACGCGTTACAGGCATTCGGACCGAACCGTGGGTTAGAATTACTCACGCCGTTGGATGTAAATGTGGAGGGGAACAACTACCCAGGGAAATCAATTGACCAAACGGGGGTTTTCCTGCGATACTCGAATGTGTTTCGGTCCTTTGTAATGCTTCTCCGATCAAGTTAACTGATTTTGAGCCATTTACCAAACCCACGGCTCATAACAAGGCAATAGCTGCTGAAGGGAGCAGAAGTGGAAACTTCTACCGTATGCAGCGAGAAGTACCCATCCTTCTCCCGACTCAACACCACATTTTAAGCAAGATGGCCTGCAGATTAAATGCGCAGGTGGAATAAATGAGCGGTGGTTTAATATAGTAGAGATTACAACAGGAATTTAAAAGTAGACAGCAGCCCTGAACAAGATAAACGAGATTACTGTTGTACCCTTCGGTTGTTCATTTGCATACGTGTAGAAAATTTCTATAGATATTAAGCATATCCATCTACGGATGTGGGACTGGTATTTGGATGGGAGCTGTTGAAGATTAATAAAAAACACTAACTGAAGCGAGCAATTAATTACCGACGCCCACTTTCTTTTCAGTATCTGTAGTTGTTGGGGATCTCTACTTTAGTGCAGCAGGAAAAGGATTGCCGTGCTAGCTGCCATGAAAATATAGTCTTTTCTCTAGTCATCTAATGAACCCGCCAGCCGCCAGCTACTTCACCATTTGGTTTGTACAGCTCCCAAAGGGCTCCTTGACCGGAGATCGAAATCCAGAAGACTTGTGTAGGAAATGGCGAGGCCTCTGAATAGACTTGCCCAGGTGCACTTGTTCCCCCATACAGTAGAAGTCATCCGATGCTCTTCCGGTTCTAAGATATAGCAGCTACTCGGAGTTGCAGATGTAATTGTGCGCGGGCTGAGGGGGCCAAAAAGATTACTATTTTGTGGCAAGTTATCACTGTTTGTCCAAAGAAGTGCATAGAAATCAGAAATCACACCGTGTATAGAAAAAGCCTGCGGGCGACCCCGACAGTCTATTGGATTCAAGGTTCTCTTTATATGCTGCCTGTTGTCAATTGCGGCTTACAAAAATAGATACCACTGCTTCGTAGAGACATCGACTTGGTTCATCTTATAGTATATATAGTAAAACCAGGCCCTCTGTAGTGAGTCCCCTCCATATTTAGCTGCAAGATCAGTTTTAGACTGCCAAAGCCTCAAAAAAGCTGTCGTTTACAGATTCATTTCAAAAAACTAATTTTTCTTCAAGATTACTGTCCGGTCTTCAAACCTTACCGCCTTAGATAGAACGGGAATCTATCCTACTCCTAGTACCTTTGCAGTGAATATAATATTATAATAGTAAACGGTTTAATAGACACATAGTGTTTTTGATGGACTGGACTCTTACTAACTGCTGCAGATCAGCATTCATTAACACATCTAATTTAAGGATTGTATTTAGAAAACGTTTTTCTAAAGAACTCTTTACTGAGTCTATAAAATGGTTCAGTCGTGTATACAGTAACTTAGAAAACTTGAATTCAGATACAATAAGATTTAAGAAGTAAAATCAAGCGCTACTGTGATTGAGCGCCATTATCCAGAGACCTTGGTGTTTAAAATCGTGACCGTTGGCTTTGGCTCTTCCGTACTGGGCTTCGAGTTGTTTGGCCCCCAAACCCATGATTTAGGCGCTGGAGAACTAGAAGAATCAGGGTTAAATCTATGATGCAGAGCAGTGCCAATAGCCATAAGCGAGTAATTTGTAGAGATAGTTGCATCGAGTGATATAAGGCACCCTGGACTACCCGACACGCGTTAATGACCAACAAATCGCAGGGGCGGAGGTGTGCTTGAATATATGATCTTAGCTTATACATGACACCTTGACCCCCAAATGTGGCAAAACTCCGGTGACAGAGCAGAGGGATTAGGAACCAGGATTGGGTGGCTTGTGGGTAGAGGAGGAACTAGACGATAGTCTGTTGCAAGATCGTGGTTATCTAACCAAGCGCTGACAACCACTTCTGGATGGAGGGGGGTGGGAGACACTATCAGGATTACCGGATGTTCGAATGGCGAATATTATTGCACGCTGGATATGGCGGTATATTTTACTTTGGAATTATTAGATAGGAAAAGTTAAAAGGATCTACTATGGGATTCGACCCATTTTTATGTTATATATAGTGTTGAATCGTGTAATGGTTACTGATAGCAGCTTCTGGTTACATGTACGTAGACTGGATATGGTAGTGGGGTTGGGTATTTAACCACCGAGCCAATGAATGAACTGAAAATGATATAGCATGTGGTAGTAGAGTCTTATATAGATTTTTTCTCCCTTTATCACTCCAGGACAAGATATCTTGGTCATGTACAGGTGCTGTACACATATGATAAGTAATTATTGTTGATGATGAATTACCAATTTCCCGGTCTTCTTGATGGCTATTGACCGATCGCCGCATTACTCAAGCCACGGGCATCTCTTTATCTGCCTGCTCATTGCAGTCTATCTATCCAGTACAGTTCACGGAACTCAGTCCTCCTCACGCATGCTCCTAATCTATTTATTTTTACTCTCTGACCGTAAGAAGGTTCTGGAATGTCTGGGACGCAGTCGTTTCAGCCAGTCTTGCTGGATCTCCTTCTTGGCTTCAGCCTTCTCGCGTTGTTGCTGTTGGGGGTCGGGAATAACCCACCAGACTGACTCTGGCGCCGTTGGACCCTGGGTTTCCTGGAACGTCTTTGGCTGACGCAACCGAAGCTTCGTCTTTGGCCAAGGATCTAAAGCAGATGCGGAGTGGATAGTGTTCTTTTGAGCTCTTCTTGCATGCTGATAGCCCTTAGTATCTGGTCCTGTTTCAATCAAGAAGGCCGGTTCGATGGTTGTCTTCTTGCTCCCCGCGGCTTTGGGTGCACGCTGGCGATCTTGTCTAGTTGGGTGCCTCATCTGTCCGGCTATGGAAATCATAGACTTGGTTAACTGTTGTTGTTTATATTTGCAGCCTGTGGCTGTTGAACTCTTCTGGGCGTGCCGGGATCAATATATAGCCCTGTATGTAGTCTGGTTGGACGAGAGGCCGCATCTAAGAGCTAAAAGGCTGCGGGACAACACTTTACAGAATTGGAGGTATTCACGATCATTAGTCTATTGAAAGCTCCAAAGATAGCTGGTTATAGACAGAATATGGAGGGTTAGTGCGGTGTATGTGCTTATCCGTCGCGACACAGAACAGATGCTTGTCTCCAGATCTATGAAATTGTCGTCGGCTATTTGGAGAAAAAAAATACTTCTATTTGTACTTCTACTGTAAACCAGGACAGGTCTTTTTTGATGCCAAACGACACATGGACAGGAATAGTATGATTGAATATTTCTTTACAGCAGTGCGTAGATGTACTTACATTTCAACGGCTGGGAGCCAACTATCTAGCTCCATAAGTTTATATTGTTATATCACCGTATATAATTGTCTTGAAAGTCGAAGCGCCTGACGAGGCAATAGGGTTATACCTTGCGGTTAAAGAGACTTACACTTTATATGCTTCCCCTCGGGTCATTTGTATGACCCGTATAACTGTACTAACTCTTAGAGTGGAACTGAACTGCCCCTCTGGACACAGAATCATGAGGCAAGTATTATATTGATTATAGACCGACTATCTTACAAGGACGTCGGCTTTAAATGTTCTAAATAGTTCTTTTCCTTCAATACCGCGAAACAGGAGGCCGCATGTGCTCTGCGCGTTTAGCATAGTCAACGAACACTAGTATCAGTCGGGTACGCCCTCCTTGCTTAATGTCACGATACAGTATCATACAGGGAAATAACAATCAATAATACTATGGCCCATCAGTCGTCGGAGAGGTTGATACAGTTATGGCACACCGGCATCAGTCCTTCCATCTGGCTCAGCTCAACACTCTAGGACTCGACCAGGCGGCGTATGTTCTCCATAGAATGAGCACGATGCTGAAGAGCTGAGAACACTTATTGGCGTCGAAGTGAGGAAGATAAACGGCCTGGGACGACGCCGGTTGACATTGCACGCCGCCTTGACCCACTTTGTTCCACTGTTGCCCGCATTTATCCTTTTGTACTTGGTTCTACTGACTCCAAGGATTACTCGGTCTTAGACTCGTCCTTGGTGCTTTCCCGGACTGCAGCCTCAATACATCTTGGTCAAGTGCACATACACTGGTTGGTTGGTTGGTTGGTTGGTTGTTTCATTTACCCTGACCTCTCGCAAAATTAAGCGATATGCAGGCTACCACAACTGTAACTATCCTTGTGTGCCTATTTACATTGTACCGCTTCATGCGGACGATCTTAGAGCCTCGTCACGGCCTGTGGTGGCCTATTTGCCTTGGTTTTCCGTCCTGGCGGCCCCTCTGGGTCCGCGGCTGCAAAATCTACTGGATAATTTTATGAATTCTAGCACTGCGCTCAGAGTGCTTTGTTAATTAGTTCTATTTAATCTATCTTTTTTCCTTTATTGGCTTTTTTCTCAGTAGAACTGAGATATTACAACGTTTTATCCTAATCTCTTTCTATGATTTGTGTCTTGAGATTCTCAGTAGTGGACAGTCTACAAGAATATAGACTACTGTTTCTTTTCTTTTATATCTATATTTGTTATCTACACAAAAGTAATAAAGTTTACTATAAGGGGCTAGCCACATAAGAGGGCGGTGGTTGGCAGCCCTTGATATCCCCATATCTAGTATCATCTCCTATTTCGAAGTTTGCTAATAATTGAGCCTTGGCCGTCGTACATCGACATGGCATCAAATTTCAAAGCTCGGCCTTAGACATTACAGTGGCAAATTTGCCATTGTGACCGGAGGGTCGCGAAGTATAGGAGCTGCCAACGCCCTAGAGCTCGCTAAGCGTGGCGGGAATCTGAGGACGGTTCTCTAGGTACACAGAAGAAAGCAAGACCTAATCTGGCTCTAGATAGCTGTCACCTCCGTTTTCCCCAGTCGTGAGGCACCAGCGGACCATATTGTCTAAGCCACAACTCTGGCAGTGGTTCATCTACTTTCAAAATCAAGGCGGATGTGTGCGATCTCGAATCACCAAGGAAGATTATAAGCGGAACGACAACCGCAGTCGGCGAATCAATTGATATTCTTGTCAATAGCACTGGTATAGAGCTCGGAAAGCCACTCGGAGAAAATTAGTGCTGAAGAATACACTAACGTTGTAGACATCAGTGTCCGCAGTGTTGTCTTCACGACACAAGCTGTCCTTTTCCATCCCCGCAACCCAGGTCGCATCATCAATCTTGGATCTGCCCTGAGTCGTATTGGTCGTCCGGGACCAAGCATCTACTACTCAGCGGTCGAGGCATCATTGGAAGCGTTGTCCCGTGGCTGGGTGTTAGAACTGGTTCTACTAGTCACATCGTTAACGTGGTTGTTCCTTCTCTTACCGAAACAGACATGATAGTTCGCTCTAGACAGCCCCAGGCCCCGAGAGAGCCGTACAAACGCAGAAGATGTTGACTCCTCTAAGGCACATTTACTTAGGAAAGGCTAAGGTTTGCTATTGCACCGCTGGCGGAACTCTCAAGCAGGTGAGCCACAGAACAGACTATACAGATTAGCGGGGATATCTACATATCCTGAAATGGCCGAATTATAGAATTGCGAGGGCTAGAGAATAATTAATAACCCGATTTCGATTGAGTTTTGAAGGAGCTCCCTTTCCCCATGTCTAGGTTAACACTTTCCCCAATCTTTTTTAATACTAATAATCTTAGTGTTTATTACAAAGCCGGACTATCTCAGGAGTAGTTTTAAGACTCGTTCGTATCCACCAAGGGTTGCTAATAACCTTGGCGTTCGTCCGAAAACATCAGTTGAGTCAAGTTCAATGTCATCTTGTTGCGTGAGAATTTGTACCACCCCTTCGCAGCCAGCTGCTGCCGCCCACGACAGCGGCGTCAGATCCTGATGATCCTTGGAGTTAACGTCAACATCGCCGTGCTGTACCAGGCGCTTCACAATCCCTTCGTAACCGTTTCCAGCCGCATAGGATAGTGGTGTCCGACCAGAGTTATCCATTAGGTTAGTCTGGACGTCTCCTCGCCGTAGCAATATCCTCAAAACTCCCTCGCATCCTCGCTCGGCCGCCCAAGATAATGGTGTCTGGTTAGCGCAATCTGGAAAGTCCACTTTAACGTCGTGTCGCGCTAGGAGGAGCTTTACCACCTCTTCATATCCATTTCCAGCTGCGTGAGACAGTGGTGTTCTGCTGCGATGATCCTTAGAATCGGCCTCAACGTCATGTCGTTCCAATAAAAGCTTCACAATGGCTTGATGTCCGTTGCCAGCTGCATATGAAAGGGGTGTTCGACTTAAAAGATCCTTCAAGTCAGCTGCTACACCATCATGCCACAGCAGCTGTTTTACGACTGCTTCATGTCCATTCGCAGCTGCATAAGAGAGTGGTGTACGCCCAAAATGATCCGGCATATTCACAACAACACCGTCTCCCCCTACCAGCTCGCGTACAACGACTTCGTTTCCTTTCATTGCCGCGTGTAATAGGGGGGTACGGCCACTCTTGTCAACCGACTCCATCTGAATGCCCTTTTTACACAGCAGAGGCATCATTAAGTCGGTCTCCTCCTCTAATATGAGCAGGTGTAGTATATTGTTTCCCAGATCATCCCGACGTAAAGTATGTCGAGAGGTCAATAACCAGGAGATCTTAGGGTTAGCACGTAGGAAACTCAGTAAATCGTAGGGATCACTGTATGATAATACGTGCAGGATGAGCTCGTTAGGAAGCCAAACTCGATGTTCTTTCCGCATAACCCCTCTTTCATAGACGTAGCGTGCCATATTAAAAACAAGCTCAAGAAGAGCTCTTGATACCTGTGAAGATCCTAGTACATGAATACAAGGACTGTGCCCATACCCGCTTGGCCGTTCGAATACCAACACCTATCTGCCCTAAGCTGACATTTATTCAGCTCTGATTCGAACTAAACGGAGCTATCCATCTGACTATTATCTGCTTTGCGTAAGCTCTCCTGTGCTTCCTTGATTACTGATATTGCCGCGGCTCATACGTAATCCATAAATAAATGCTCCACTGAACCAAGTGGAACAACCTCAGGATTCTGCTTGGCCTCATAAAACCAATACATATTAATTTATCCTTAAACGACATAAAATGAATTGCTACCTCCCTTTATTAATGTAACGACATGACGGCGTGTATACGCAACGATCATTTTGAGAACCTTTGAGGGCAACTGCAAGAGGAGCTACAGCCTCTCCGCACCACCATGACGAGTCCAAGTAGCGGCAGAAGCTGGGTATTCGTGGTCTCAGCCTCGAAGGCGGAGATGGTTTCACAGAAATCGTTGGCGAATAAGGATTTATGTACACGGCCTGCGATGGGGCATTCAGGTAGCCCATCTGTTGAACTGACATCCAATAGACATTGGCGGGAGTCGCAGTGGTGTTCATGGGCGTGGTATCCACTGTAGCTCTGTATTTTTGTTCCGCGAACTGATAGTTGTCTATATAAAGTATATCGACCTAGTTGATAGTCGGATTATTGATTACATTTTTATCTTTATGTATAGTTAACTTCTTATTCTTGTTAGTACAGGCAACAGGGCCGGATACATTATATATCCTGTTAATAGAAGATAGACCAGTGTTCCCAAACCTGTTATGGGTTCGCGCGCGAACCTACGGAAAGATACTTGGCCAATGCCTGCGTGGTATGCAGGGATGGACGATACCATATAACACTAGCTTCCCCCTTGTTCCTGTGTTTTCCTCTTGTTCCTTTCCAGCTATTCCTTCGTGTACGTAGGGTATCTCTATGATTAGAATAATCTACACGTGACCCATAACACTATATAAGTTATAAAAAAGATACTTACACCGTATAGTTTGGGGTTCGGTTCTTCTTTAATTATTATTGGTTAATCTGTCAGTCTATCTTTCAAGATTTGTTTGGGTTCAGACTGCGGAACAACACAAGTTTAATGTACTGTGAATTGTCAGAAATCGTGTACTTATAAAAAAGCCTGGAATTTATTATCTCACTTTATATTGGAGACCTCTCTGACTCCTGTATTTCGCGTCTGGGATAAAAGCACCAATTCTTGCTTCTATAAAGAGAAACACTTGCAGTATAAATAGAATAAACACTTTTAGGTAGAAGTCCTTAAAAAAAGACAGAACAGTTGCAGGTCTATAGTGAAGATACAGTACTTAAATAATTATCCTTAATATAGTTAAATTTTTCTTCTTTAATGTCCTCGATTTCCTGTTCTTCTGTCAAGGTCTTTTTAATCTACTAAAATAGTATTAAAATACCAGCTTCTTATACAATAGGACCTGTGTACTAAATATATCTCTAGTCAATCTTTTTACTTAATCTTACTGGTTATTACTTTTTTAGAGTTGCTAAAAAATCTTTCAGTACACGCTAAAGTGATTCTAACAGTGGATAATTTATCTTTACTGAGCCGTCTGTTACACCCGGGGCTTCTTCCTCGAGTTCTGCAACCAGTTAGGTACCTTGGGTAGGTCGGGTACAAACCTGGAGATCAGAATCCACTGATGTCCACACACGATGCTATTCCACGAAGCATTGGCCACGAAGGTCCGAAGGGGTTCCACGAAGGCAAGTCACGAAGATAACTCAAGGTCGACGGCCGGGTCTACCAAGTACGTATACTCGATAGTTAAGATAGTACGAACGAGTCAAGCTGGTAGTCTAATAGTAGGTATCAAGTAACGTTGAGTATTGATCGCGAATAACTAAACTAAGTACATGAACGAGTGTCCTTATATATCCTGTTCCTTCATCCTTGGTAACGGGTCGTGGTATATCTTTAGTAGTGATCTGGTATATCGTATACTAGATTATCTATTGGATGTATACTCCGTGTTTACCACGTCACGTGATGACTTATCTCGGTAGTTCTGTTTGCTGTAGAATATCCGATACGTATAGTAGACATATATACACCTGATATCTATATAGTACACAGAATCCAAACGCCAGATCTAACCAACCAATGCCTCCCCTAATAAATCCTCTAACAAGGGCTCAATTTGACTCCAAAGTGACAAGGATGCAAGAGATAATAGTACAAGGAGAAACTTTGCTATAGAGGTAGTCAAGAATGTTTCGTACCCATCGAATCTTTCGAATCTTTCGAGTAGTCATCATCGACTGGTTTCAATTCCACATCAGTAATGATGACCCGTTTCGATTTCGAATCAAGGCTGAAGTCACTGGTAGATGGGAGATTGATGAATAGGCGGTCTTCGTCATGGGGGTCTTCTTCGTTTATTGATTTGACACGGATGATCTTGTAAGGGGACGGGAATCGGATGGCAGAGTAGGAGTCCGTGCCGACTAATTTGGGTATGAGTATAAGAACGGGCCAAAAAATTGAGGGGCGAGAAATCAGGAAAGACATACACAAAGCCCAATAGAGATATTTACTGATGATAGGAGCCCAGATCGTTACGGCGATAATTTGACCGAAACTCCACGAGTTAAGATCGCTCATTGGAAGGTTACGTGCTGTGACCAACATGATATAGAGGACGTTGAAAGCTAGAAGAGCGAATTCTAGGAGGAAAGACAAGGTGACGGAAAGGAATCTGACTCCTTTGGATACAAGCCACGGATGGGTTCGGTGGTAAGTGGCCTGGAACCACGGCTTCCGATTGAACCACCTCGTGGGATAGGGGGCGAGACGTTTGAAGACGAGGAGTGAGTATATCCCAACACATAAATAATTGAGAAAGTTATCAGTAAGTCCAAATATATCGGGGATATTCCAGCCGGAAGTGGTACTCTGGGCGCAGTATACCAGGGGCGGCGGATGGTAACCGCATTTGTCAAGACGATCTGCCGTCGTGATTCCTTGCAAATTGTATGCTCTAGGCACCACCTTGCATTTATGTAGCGTAACGCTGGATACCACGATGGTAATAGCGGACCACAAGGAGATATACCAGGAATGTAAGTCGACCTTGTGCAAAATCCATACTCCATAGGTAATCGGAAGGATACCCATCAAGGCGACCGATTTGGCCATGGTGATATTTGCGCTCAGCTGCAGCAAGCTGGTTGCCTCAAAAACCTGCGGGCCAGCAGCAAGAGCGATCAGGGCGGCACACTGGAAGGACAGCATGAAGAAGCATTGAGCTTCCTGGAATTCCACCAACATGGACTTGATGACGGAGAAGTGATGCTGGCCGAACTGAAGTCGAGCAGTGGACCGTGCTCCTTTAACACGGCGTATACATCGTGTGACTGCGGGAATGAACTTCAGTGTGAGAACAGCGAAGTAGATGTAGATAAGGATAGCAGACTGCATCACAAACGAGAGCAAAACCTGCGATTCATGCGAAACGATAGCTGTTAGTATATGAATAATCCATAGAACCCTCTAGGTAGATGTACCCCCACACCACCGAGATCTTGATTCGCATCATTATCAACACTGTTACAAGTCACTGTCTTGAATTCTTGCCTGGGATGTGTCCACAGGCGATAATAGTCGTCTGCATCGTAACCCAGTGAATCACATCCTTCCAAGGCCGGATCTGGCACTTCACAGTACTGAGCAAGGCAGTCCCCAATGAGGTGTCCAAACGTGCTATTCACATGCAGATAGTAGCCTTCATTGACTGAATCGAACCTAGATTTGGCTGTGTCTCCGGAAAGACCGAAGATACCAAAGCACGTCGCGAAGTTGTCGAACGACTCGAAAGCGGCCGATGGGTCCATGCAGGACGTGCCCGTTAGATCGGATGGGTTCCATACCATGGCCGATTATAACCAATTGAGTCCGTGGTAGATATTAAGGGCGATTAAAGTACGCGCGACAGCCTGGAATGGAGAGGGCTGTCAGGTTAAGCTTAAGTTTTTCAACTTATTATCGTTGGTGTCTTTCCTGGGAAGCCCCTAATAATAGATAAGTTAATACTAGTAGATCCCCAACAGCACTGCCATTGTTCCTTTTGTCAGAATTCCAACCCAATTGGACGGAATTGAGTCGTAAGTAAGAGAGTGAGACATCCGCCTGTTGACTATCACCCAATTGAGCGGTAGCTGCGGAAGATCACTAACTGATCGGTTCGCCGAGTGGGTGTAGGGAGATCCCGATGATGAAGTCATAGGGTAATGAGGTCATCTATATAGGACGATAATGAGAAATCGATCGCACTAAGTGAGAATGGATGGAGGGAGTTTGCGACTTTTTTTCAGAGGGAAAAATATTGCCCAAAAACTATGTCGGATAGCAAAAGTCGACCGCCAAGTAAGGGTCCATCCTAATGAGGGTTTAGTTAATCTTCTCAGAGACAGACAACAGACTTGCTGCAGAATTCAGGAGTAAACTTCGGTCCCTGGAGCCTCGCAAGGGGAGGGGAGAAACATGCCCGAAGGAGAATTAATAATTCCGAGTCCAAGATTCGCCAAGTTTGCCTTTGTAGGCTTAGTGGGCAGGAAACCCATGTCACGGTGACTGAATGGCAACCAATGAACTGCCGAAAAGATCCCTCTCCGGATCGACTCTTTAACCGGTGAAATTGGAAAAAATAAACTTGAACGGTACGTTTGCTTTCCAACCCAATCTTTTTTTTTTTTTTTTTGAGCTGTCCTCCGTACCCAACCATCACAAAGATCAGTTAGTCGGCGACTAAACAAGGTTGACTAGTCACGGGATACTCTCTATTCCCGTTTGTATTTCATGCAATGCATTGCTTACTTCTCTTCTTGGGGTTAGTCAGGTACAGCGCACATCATTATACAGGAACAATACTTTCTACCAACGCAGGAACCGCTAGTACTAATGGGAGTCGGAGGTATCCGCAATACTCGGCTCGGTGGAGTGCCAGTTGCGAAGGATTGAATATTATTATTTAACCCAAATGTTTGAGAAAAATCTGGAAGCTTTTCGTTCCATGGAGCTCGACCTTGGATTTTGCCATCAATCCAATAATTATTATTAGAACATGCTCTTTAGTATTCTGTCCAACCCTCCATGAATGGATATCAAACGGAGGTTCCGCTGGCAGGTGATTGATCCCTCTTTTTTTCTGTAAAATATCTAACTAGTGCAGAGCTGCACGGTCATCCCCCCAATGGGAACAAAGGTTTGTTTTCTAAGCCATTGGAAGCAAATTGGCACTATTGCTCGTTCAGGACTAATGAAGTTAACAGAAGGGAATCCGGACCGGCCTTTTATCGGCTTAGCCTCTCAATTGGGGTGACACTGGATTTAGTGCCGGTCTTAGCGCTTGGTTTAATTTGCCCCTTCCATGCGATATTAGTGTGTGATTATTATTGTGACCTGCACAGGCTCCAGAACCTCGTGGTTTCCCTGAGCGCAAAGTTGCAGTGGTCGTAGTAATACAGTACCTGCACCTTATCTGTGGTACATAAGGTAGTAGTCACGCCTTCGCTTCCCTCGTTTGCCTCCTTTTCCCGTTCGTCTTCTCTTTCCTCTTTCTCAAAGTCAGGATAGCCTTCGTTCCTTCCTTTTTAGGTATTCATTCTTTCTACTTTGCGTATATAAACGCCTCGTCCTTTTTTTTTTGAGTTCTTACTCAGTTCATTCATTTAACCCATCTTGAAGGCTCTCGCCCCCCTCTCGCTGCATTTACTTACATCGCCTACGATCTATATCGTACCAACATTAACCTTACAACTACATCTTCGATTACATATCATATCGTAACCATTCCTGTCAACATGCGTTCCATCTTCTACCTGACCCTCAGCGCCATTGCGACTCTCGCTGCGGCTGCTTCTGGTGCCAACCCGTTCAACATCCCCTCCTCGGGTTATTCTTTCGAGACCGGGAAGCCCACTACTCTCACCTGGGATCCCACCACCACCGGCACCGTCACTCTGAGACTTCAATGGGGTGCTGTCATGACCACCTCCTCGGGTACCACCATTGCCAGTGAGTTCTTCCCCCTCATTGAGATATCACATATACATGTGTGCTGACGGTACCCTTCAGGTAACATTGCCAACTCCGGCAGCTTCACATGGACTCCCCCGGCCAACCTTGCTGCTCAGCCTGACTACACCGTTGAGATTGTGGACGACGATAACACTAGCCAAGTCAACTATCTTCCACGTTTCACTGTTTCTGGCGCTACTGCCGCCCCAAGCACCACCGCAGCCTCGACTACTAGCACTTCTACTGCCTCGACCACCAAGTCCTCGGCTACTGAGACTGAGACCACCACCGGCACGAAGTCCTCTACTGAGTCTCAGACCAAGACTACTTTGTCTACGGTGACCTCGGGCACTGCCTCTAGCACTTCGGCTACTGCCTCCGGCACCAGCTCCGATTCTACCAGCGCTTCCGCCAGCGTCACCGGCACTTCGACCGGTGCTAGCTCGACTTCCACCAAGGCTTCCAGCACTACCTCCGCCAGTGCATCGGCTTCGACCACCGTCGTCCCTAACGTCAATGGCGGCATGTCCAACCGTGTCTCCGGTGGAATGCTGGCGATCGTTCTGGGTGCCGTTGCCATCCTGTAAACTTGGGTCATGTCTCACATTTGTGCGAAACCCGTCGGGTTTCGCAGATAGTCTTTAGCTATTGTTCTATCGTTCCCACTTGGGATTCTTCTTAATACTCCCTTTTTTCGTTACCGATGCGGACGTGTTTTATACCCTTGGGTATTAATGTTTGTCTCGAACGTGAGCCAAGTCACGGTTTTCATTTCTTCTCTTTGGACTGGGCAATTGTTCTGGCCTACTTATTGTTATTACGCCTTGATCACCCGGATGGATGAGCACCGAGCCTTTTTGTACGGTATGTACTAGTATGTAGATATGTGTATCCTGTAATGAATGACTGACTAGTCGAGCATGTGAGCAATCGCACAAGATTTCCTTATTTGGATTCCCCTCGGTCTTTTCGCTAGGTGTATATTTGTACTTTTAGTATGCTTATTTTGGGAGATAAGCAGAACCAGACGGACGTTAGGAACGGAGCAATTATGGGTTCTCCACAAAATTGGGCATTTGTCGAGTACCAGTGAGAGTGGGGTCCCATCGGGTAAGCAGACAATCAAATTGGAGTGGACCGTTGGAAAGGAAAAAGTAAGGGTCCACACCGGCTACGAAGGATTTCTCTCACCAATGAGAGCCTTGATTCTGAGAAATTAAACCAGACGCAGCAGCACCGGATGCAAAAGTCCTCAAAACACCGATGACACCGTGTTACCTGCGTCCCTTACAGGATGGTACGCGTTCGTATGTACATATACCTCCATAATTTGGCGTTTCTTCGTTTCCTCAAGGGAGAAAGGAGGGAGTGTCAGACATCAATCATCCAACAATCACAAACCCCAAATCAAAGACATGACAGCAACAGAGTCCAAGTCAGTCTCAGCCTCCGGCATCGGGAAAAGCAAGGGATCGTCGTCCTTTCGAATATTTAGAATTATTACTCGCAATGCAGATTGGGTGATAAGGACCGGTACCAAGACGGAGCGGAGCCTAGATGTTATTACGATGAACCGTCGATTGGGGGCGATCAGTAATTTCACCTCATTTATCTGCCGGCTACCGTGGACGTTTAAGCCTGCCTTGCTCGATGGATCCTTAACTAACGGTCTGGGTTTCATATAAGTGGTTAAGGCAGTTGTCGCTTTCTTGTCTATCACTGGGGGCGGTTGGTGGAAATCACCCTTTGATGGGAACTTCGAACTCCGGGGTAAGAATTGATCGTTTGGTTCGGTTCGAAGTGAACCTGCCTTTGTTGATATCTATCTATCAATCATTCAAAGTAGTTGATGGATATTTTGCATGTGGATGTTTAAAGTACATACATACAGTTAAGTCTCCGTCGGTGTGTTTATCCGGTGACCTCCGCGGTCCTGATTTATTACCGAGCTGCAGAAGTGAGTTGGTATTGTGGCTGTATCTGTGCGACCCAAAAGCACTTCCCTACCCCCCCACAACCACCCACCGAAAAAAAAAAGAAAGTAAAAACCCCTCCTTCAGCTCAGCTCAGGTCATGTTCAATTAAAGAGATACATCGACTTTTGTATTAGATGACACGTACTGATCAATAGTTGTTTCTATAGTATATAAAACCTGGAAACAACAGTACCTCGGTCACTGTCGCTAGAACAAATCATCTATGTACTTACTAAATACAGATAGTCCAACACAAAACACAAATACTAAAGATAAATATAGCCGCTCACTCCATGAATGGCAAAAGAAAAAAAGAGAGAGAATAAAACTAAACTAAACAAAACCATACCCATCCACAAGAGTGGAGATGTACAAGCTTTTGTCTGGAAATGGACAGTAAATATGGTTCAATAGTCTTGTCCCCGATTACTCCTTTTAACCTAGGCTTTGGATAGTAGGCTTGGTATAGGTGTACCCTGCGTTAAAACTTGACTTCCGTACCTATTTTGACTCGGACAACTCGGACGGGATTCTATCACCGAGGACACAGGACAGGACACGATGGGACACGACTGAATCCCTTAGTGGGGATGTTTCTCCGGACCCGAGGTCTGGCCTTGCCAGTCAGGCTACGTATGTTCTCGAATTCGGATCTAGGCTGGATTGAGTGTTTGTGAGGCTGAGGTTGATGGATTTGACTAATTGATTCATTGGATGGGTGGAAAATGGAGCAATTAAATCAAATAAAACGGGAACAAAGAGGGTTCAATTTCTGGCGTGAGGTGCATTGGTTCATTGGTTTTGAGCTTTTTCGGGGAAGGGTTTTACTCCTCGGTTGTGTTTATTGGTTGGCTTTTTAGTGACAGTTCCTCGGTCTCCATCTAGTTCAAGTATTGTACCTTATGATAGTCGACCGAGCCGGTGGCTCGTTAATACAACTAGGCTGGCATGACCCGGCGGTTTTGACTATTGTGCTGCCACGGACAAGCTAAGTTTTTTTCGGGAATACGGTCAGAGAAGGGTCCGAGTGGTTTTCTTTGAGAATCTACTTAGTATCCCATCGACTTATACTTTATTAATAAGTTCTTTGCCTTCTGGAAGGTTGGCGAGGTTGCGAGCCAAAATCCTAAGGGCTCGCTCATTGTAGTGGGCCATGTTGCCACTGGCATGGGGCGCAACAATGACATTCTTAGCCCTCCACAATGAATGTCCTGCAGATAATGACTCAGGATCAGTGGCATAAACCGCAGCGCCTCTGATTACCCCGTTCTTTAGAGCAGTAACAAGGTCATCCGCTTTTACGATTGGACCGCGTCCAGCATTACTGACAAAAGCCTTCCATGTCCCGAGAGTCCGGGACTGTTCTCGAGCACTCATGCCTCGAGTTAGCGTGGTTAGCCGACCAGGGTGATAACCAGTAGATCAAGACACACAAGGAACTCGTTCAGTTACTCGGAGCCATAGAACCACCAAGATGGGATATCGTCACATGGATTGCCCATTCCCGCTTTGACGCACGATTTGTCGCTTGGACTCGGAGGTCGGTCGGTCGGTCATGTAGCGTCAAAGCATGAACGTCCGATCCAAGTGCCTTTGCTACCTGTGCGCATCGACCGTCAATGCAACCGTATCCGAGAACGTGCCTATAGCACGGGTAAGAGGATCTCATCCGTTGGTCGCACGGATTTAGTGGGACAGGCAAACCGACGGCATCTGTGTCTTCGTCGGATTCGGGTATAACTACGCTTCTCGCTTCTCGTTTTCCAAGTGTCCTAACAATGCCTGCTAACGATGAGTTGACACTGAGAAGACAACCCAGCAACAAGGTTAATCGCAATGACGCTGAAAGGCGAGAAAGGTACCAAAGACCTATTCGGCGATTTGCAAGTTGAAGGTTCATTTCTACTTGGAAAGAGGAGATACTGATAGAACCATCTACTGGTGATCCCGTTTGCAGTATAGAATGATATATCGGTGTCCTCGAATGTTGGCATGCCCGTGACGTGATTACAACCAGCGACAAGATATTGTACGTATCGCAACTCCAGAACTAGTTACTTCTATAGGGCGCGCATTCTCATGTGAAAAGAAGGGTGGCTGTGCTTTAGGTTCTCTGTGATTTATCTGGGAGTACTGTTGTATTGCTTATGTTGCGTTTGTGTATGATTACTCGGTTGTCTGGGTTGGTTGTTGGGAGATTGTTCCAGGATCGATACTGGAGGGATTCTATGGCACAATGTTCAAGGGTACTTCGAACTGGGACGGTGAACTGGAGTAATCTTTGTTCTTTGAAGACATATCTATAGAAAATGCGGACAGGTATCAGTAATATAAAGTTATTATCTACCTTTGAGATCATGCCTATCAACTAGACCACGTGGTTCTATAGAAGTTCAATAAAAGCGCGGAGAATTACTTCGTAAATTGAGTAGATCACCGTGCATCCTCATATATTCTATACCCATGTCGTGTTATGCTGACCAATTTGAACAGGGAAATGGAGGGAAAAAAAATTTTTTTTGAGAGAGAGAGAAAGAGAGAAAAATCGACATTTCCAAAAGTAGAGTACTATCCTTCGTATATGTTTGTCTTCACATTTCTCTCTCTCGCTGTTGTACAGCCGGGGCGTGAGGTCACTTGATATGCGGGGGGCCCGGACTAACTGTACTTGGAAAGTTGAATGAGAACACTTCTCTTGGCAAATCATCTCCGATTTGAGTAGCAGATGAGCTACGTTGTGGTGGTGATAGCAGGCCCGACAGAGACGACTTGGAGAAGATGATGCTGCCTCGCATATACTTCTTTCCAGTGGCAACTTAAAAGGGACTTTACTGAGGAGAAAGCTCATTTCCCTAAGTCTAGTGGCAACGGGCATATCATAATACATACAGGCCTTTCGAGCTGATTGATAACACTTACCCCGCCTTTTCGATAAGGCGTCCCTTGCGGCATATTAGAGCTACTACTAGTAGTTGCCTTGACCCGGCTATCTATTGAACCTGACATACTGTCAATCATGGTATGATTCCTAATTCAAGGTGCTCTATCAAAAGTGTTCAGACCGCTATCACGTGTACCGCCAATATGCCCCGTCAGAAGCGTCGGTACGTTCCCAAAATCAAAGGTGCGCAATGAAGAAAAGAGATATGATGAGCCGGGTGCTTGAGGTTCTCTAACCGGACGGATATATAGGTTGCTACGAATGCTCACAGCGCCGAATTCATTGTGACCGCATACAGCCACGCTGTGGGAAGTGTGCGTCAAGAGGTATACCATGCAGCGGCCTCGGGGTTCGCTACCGGTTTCGCGATGGGGCAACTAAAACTAAGATAGTCGAGCAACAGGGTAACCACTTTTACTGTGGGTATGCTTCTCTTTGAAGGTCTTTGTTTGCCCTGGTCTAACTTTGCTGATGGTGGCTGCAGCGAACAGTCGGGTGATCTCCCGCAGAACGAACTCTCCTCAGCCCTTGCCAGTGGCGGATTCTCCAATGGGCAATGCAGACAGGCCAGCAATGTCACAGATGACCCCGCAGATTTCAATGCACTAGTGGGGTTTGGCTCCCATTTGCCAGAGACAGATGCTGCTGGTACTAGCAATGAAATAATGACCGACATCCTTAGACTAAGCATCGATATAGTGGATCCGGGCAATGGATTCTTATTGACTCACTGTAAGCCTCATCAATGGATCCCAGTCAAGTGCACAGGCTTTTAGTAACTCTTCAAGTTTCTCAAAATATTGCACCTCAAATGGTAGTGATGGATGATCGGTACAATGGATGGCGATATTTGGTTCTGCCTTTTGCGCTATCGGACCAAATGGTCAGGAACGCTGTGATGGCTGTATCGGCCTTCCATATCTCTCACAAAACCGGAGGTAAACTTCGTGTTAGACCCGATAAGCTCTACGCACAGGCGATTTTAGGACTACAGTCGAGAAGCTCCCTGAACGAGTATGATATGCTCACCAGGCAGTCCATATTTGTTGTGATCATCATACTCCTGGTAGGGGTTATGGTTAATGGACGCTCTGATTTTCCAATTCTATTCAAGATGCTGCAATCTGCTCTTGATGCGGTCGGGGGGGAGGAAGGCCTTGGAAACGGTGAGCTAGGTGAATTTTTGCTGCGGCAAATACGCAAGTGAGTGTCCAAGCCTCCTCCGAGTTGCTAAGTTCTACCACTAAGTCCACCAGGATGCGTGTCTACGCTGCACCACTGCTGAGCGAGGAGGCCGGTATATATAATGTCATGTCTCATGCCCAAGAGAGCTTTGACTGCTTGCACTATAATGGCGGCCTCCACCCAGACCATAGACTCACGTTTTATCTAATTGCCTATCTTCGACAACAAGCATACGACATTTATCTACAGCGCGCACTGATGGGACCCCATGGTGCATTGCATACTGACAAGATAGAGCAATTTAAGAAAACATTAGAATTATTCGAGGGTTCACCAGGCGACCATTCCTTGGTGTGGTCGACATTTATCGCTGCGTCAGAAAGTCGGACCGATGAACATCGGTGCTTCTTCAAGCAATTCTTAGAGAAGCAATACCGGTGTAACGGATTCCTCAATATATTGAAAGCGCTAAAGCTTCTCGAGAGGATCTGGGCACGAGGCAGTCATACCAACTGGCCTGCACTTCTCCCAGAACCCCGAGTGTTTATTATGTAGCAAAAGCTTTGGAATAGAGATTGTCATCTGACTTCTCTAGTGAGGGCTCTTCGTTTTTTTCGTTGTATTCGTTGTACTTGTAAACTTACGATTCTATTACGGTAGTTCCTGTGTGATGGCAAACTTGTGACTTGCCATCATGATGGGCTATACGTTACCGTCACCTGAGCAAAACTTCCTCTGCTTGGTTATTGTTGAACACTTCTAACCTGCAAGCAACCACACATTTGCAATCACTCCTCATCCGTCAAATAGAGCTGCACCCCCTAACTGGCCTAGGGAGCCTGCATCCAGCCCCCGTGCCAGCT
Organism: Aspergillus hancockii; assembly: GCA_001696595.2. Taxonomy (NCBI): domain Eukaryota; kingdom Fungi; phylum Ascomycota; class Eurotiomycetes; order Eurotiales; family Aspergillaceae; genus Aspergillus; species Aspergillus hancockii. The sequence goes on along the minus strand of MBFL02000052.1, from coordinate 75,548 downwards.
CGTTAGAATAGAAACTAACTCCGCACGAGAAGTGACTCTGTGTCCGTCGGCGCCACATATCTTGGGGCTTTTGCCATTAATCTACCCCTCACTGTGAACTATGAAGAACGAAAATCCAGCAATCCCAGTCTATATTGACCTTACAATGAGTGTTGAATATAATCACGTCCGTCTCAGTCTCACTGAAGATGATGTACCCCTCCACAGACCCCACATCCAGCACTAACCTCAAGAGGAAAAAAAAGAACTGGGCCTTGGTATACTCTGATCGAGTACTTCATTAGCCGTGTGCGTGCCGCAAAGCTGCTTAACTATTGGCGAGAGACGCACCAAATAGATCCAAGACGGGGATGATTGGATGTGTAATTGCCCCTCGGCCGAATATCCCAGAAACGACACACCTTCATTGCAAGTTTCATGAAGGGGCCAGAGTGATATGAGAGATAGAATGCTAGGGGCTTCGGTCAGAAAGGTAATCGGCCTTGGAAATCAACACGCCACTTCTAGAATCACGGTCAACTGAAAAGAAACCATTCCTCTATCTCCTCCCTGGATCCCCACAAGGAATAGTCAAGCCGATACTCAGGACATGTTTGCAAAAAGAGGTAAGGTGGATGAGGTGTTTTCAGGCAGTGAGGACCATCTCTCGGGCTCCCATGTCATCTGCCCGCACTTCGCCTTGTTCCCAGCTCATGGTCGTGGGCTGGATACTTAACTCCACTCTTCATGATGGTTTGGTGACCAGCTCAGGAATGGTCCGTCCAGAGCAGGACACGGTTTCCCGAACTGTGGTTAAAATATTTACAAGGGACCTGATGTTGAGGCGATACCTTCGTGAATGGAGTTTGATGCTCTATTTGTATATGCAGAGTTCAGCGTCCCGAGACCAGATAAAGAGTCATTCTGCCGCTACCAACCTCGAAAGCAGAATATTAGGGTGTTCGCCGTTGACCTTTCAATCACCATCTCCAGTCTATCGCGCCCTATCGTCTTCGATATCTTAACGCAGTTCGACATGGCTACCGTTGGTATCGTCCCAGCCGTGGCTCCCGTTCTGGCTCCAAGCTCTCAGCAGAGCCACATGGCCCCTCGGAAGGCCCTTCCACTGTCTCTTATTGATGGAGCTCAAATCTCAATCCGGACACCGTTTGATGCGACAAAGCATGTCAATTTCGAGTTTCCTAAGATGGTGGTTACGATGAAGGATATCGGTCTGGATGGCTTGGGTATCACACCCACGGCCGTCTCGGAGCCATTCCCACTGTTTACCGAAGAGGCAATCAAACAGATGAGGGCCGAGGTGTTCAGTCGGCAGATCCTAGAGAAATATCAGGTTGGCTCAGAAATGGCGATCAACATGGTCCGAGGCTACTGCCCTGAGTATGTTGTCTTCTTTTTGCCCGAACTCTACTGATCCATGAAAAGAAACTCCTCTTTTGTTTATGATGCCTGGAACAGCCCTACAGTTCTAGAGGCACTCTTCAAGGTAGCCGGTATTGATCTGGTTCCTGCTATGGATGTAGACGTTGGACATGTCAACATCTCCGTTCGTGGCGACAGTGCAGACGCCAGCACATCACCTAAAAGCGACGATAGGCCCGCCTTTGACTGGCATTCTGATAGCTACGCCTTTGTCTGTGTCATCATGCTGTCAGATTGTACCGGAATGATCGGTGGCGAGACAGCCATCCGTACAGGCACCGGCGAAGTGATGAAATTCCGCGGACCTGTCATGGTAAGTAGCCTGATCATCTATTCCGATCAGGAAAGACTACCCATAGCTAACAAGTAAACTAGGGCACAGCTGTCATCATGCAGGGGCGCTGCATCGAACCTCAAGCTCTCAAGGTTTTTGGTGGCCGGGAATGCATCAGCACGGTCACATCCTTGAGGCCCAAATCGCCGTTTGTCCGCGATGAAACTAGCATCGAGCCTCTTTTCAATATCAGCCCTAGGAGCAGACTTTACCATGAGTGTGCGGAGTATCGGCTGGAGAATCTAGAGGAGCGAGTGCGTCACCAGTTGAAGGTAATTCGGACAGCAGCATAACGCGCGTCACGAATTCGATATTGCCAGGACAAGGAAGTTCTTGTTAGAAGAGAGAGATTGGGTGCCTGGATGGATGAGTATGTATCTGGGGTAGTGGGTTTGCGGTTTCTCGTATGCTTGGGGTAGGATAGATGATGAGGACTTACCGTCTAGAAAGCGTAGATGGTTCCCGCCTGTTTCGTCGTCCGCGCGTAACAGTCCCGTGTTGCGTCGGCAGTAATCGATGAAAAAGGCGGCTGACTCCTGCGTCGACTCGAGCCCGTGCATTGCTTTCGCCCACAGATTGACCATCTCCCGCGTCTTGGGGAGCGCGCCGAGATTGCGAACGTATTGTCCAGAGTGACTTTGTCGTCTTCCACGCGCGGCGGACCCGGTCTTAAGCTCTCGGCCTGGACATAGTCACGCACATACTCGAGGCTGTTCTTCTCCTCGGGAGAAAACCGTTCGTCTATCAGCTCCGCCTCCTCCATAAACCCAATCGGGACACCGAGGGGAAGACTCACATCAGGCATAATCCCAAACGGGTACTCGATGCGATCATTCTCATTAACCTGCAGGACAGCCTGACCGTCCAGACGCTGCGCCACCACCCTTAACCCGAACTGCTGAGCGTACCACCAGATACGACGCTGCTTCTTGTCGTTTACCCAGGCCGCCCCTAAATCTGCGACACCACGCCCCGAAGCGAGAGGGACACTCCCATACTTTGCCGCCGACACGATTCCGGGCTTCCACGACGACGGTGGATAACCCGGCTTGTTGGGCCTTGTAGGCTGCTTGTAGGCCGCTGAGGCCTGCTCCGATAACGACGACATCAAACATTCTGCTGGTAATTTAAATTGACTCAAACGAAGGATTCAAGTATCGTGTGGAAGAACAAGCACAGAAAAGACAGTATGAAACCTGGGGGGAACGTGAGTAGCTATATACTAGCTCTAGAGCAAGCCAGCAAGCAACACCCTGGAGGAGATTAAAGGATTACCCTCAGCCAAGTACTGTTCACCTCCTCCATACCCACCACTCGGTAAGGGAGGAAAACCGACATGATGTGGTTGCTTGATCTCCATATAACTTTCCCTTTCTAGACCTCACTTTGATGCCAAGAGATCTGCCCTACTAGTGTTCTCACAATGATTGCTCGATGGGGAGTAGATTTCCCGACCCTGCTAAAAGGGTCTTGAGCACGGGAGGAGCTCGAGTGGGGTATTCCCAGCTAATAATTGCTTATCGTGTTATAGTCATTAACTTCTATGTAGTAGAATGGGGTGAAAATAAATGGCCTGAGGCCGAACTTCTAGGCATCCCTTCTCAAGCGCGTGCTCATTCACACGTGTTCTTGGGGCGAGTTTATGGACACCTCTTCCGATTGGGTCTCAGGTAGAAGGTGGATTTTCGCGCTTGTTGCGAGTTCAGGGTGAGCTGGGGGTTCTTACTGGTTCAGTTGGAATCAAGCAGTGAGGTCATGTTGGCGAGACCCGTGGACTCAGGATGCATTCACTGAGATCATCATGAACTGGAAGGTCTCTAGGAACCGCCCGAGATCCAGGCGCAGGGGTGGGCGATTGATAGAAGGTGGCAGTCTAGTAACATTGCAGATAATGCATACATTGGCCGTTCAGCTCAACTTGCACCCCTGAATAGAGGGATAAAGAACCAAACTTATACAAAAAAAGGGCAGTAGCAGCCACTAGAGATAGGTAAAGCAAGAAAAATCATCACATTCATTACACGTGTCACGCACATTGCCTGATGTTCATTACCCATGCATAAATCTGATATCTCGAATACCCCCTCGGCATTACGATGCTGTCTCCTTTGCTATCCCCTTAGAACTCCCCGAAGAAGAAGGCGTGTGTGACGATGACAGACTGGATTGATATACCAGCTCTGCCACAAGAACAGCAATCACCGACGCCTATTAGATTCCAAGTTAGTAACCCCGCCCCGAATCCCAGAGCAGCGAACCTACCAAAGCAAGGTCCATTCCTTCTGCGACTTCCACCTCCCACTCCGGCCTTTTGAACGGGACGTAATAGAGAAGCGGATTCAAAACCCTTATCTTCACGATCAACGCGTCCTTAAAATAAACATGTGTCTTCGCCTTCCACACATCCTGCCCCCGCACTTCCAGGAGAACCTGTTCGCCGCCTTCCACAGCATTCGTGAAAAAGACATCAAATTTGTCCTTCAACGCGTGGAACCGGGGTGCCAACGTGGCGATCGGCTCCGAGTCCTCAGTCTGACCAGGATGCTTTAGAAACCAGGTTACGCCTTTGCCTTTCCGGTGCAGCTGGAAGAGCGCAAGGCCCGTGGCATCGGTGAAGTCCCGGCGCTGGCGCCATGACGTCGCATGACCCTTGACCCAGAACAATTTGGTCACACCCGGGTGGCGAGGGTCCCCGTCCGATGCGCACTGGGAGATTGTATAGTCACCGCCGGACACGCTGGTGCTGTGCTGTTTGACGCGCAGAACAGTGTTGCTGGAGGCGATCGATTCTGGGCGTATAGCGATCGCTTGGTTGAGGGCGGGTAGGTTTGAGGACATATTGTTTTGGAGATGGGAGGGATTATTAGTAGGTGAAAGAGAAAGTAGAATAGTGAAACAAAGAAAAGATGAACGTCAAGGTGGCGTGTGAGTTGTGCCACTTGTTATCCTTCTTCATAGCCTGAGATTCACCCAGTAAACGGGCTAGTTTCGTGTTGCCCAACGTTAGTTTGTTCACTGCCTTTCTTGGCTGGGTGTCAACAAATGACTCGATTCCACCGATGACATAAATGGACAGATGATTTTTACAAAAGGGAGACCTCGGATTATCGGCTTCGTCAAAAGCAGCCTGTTCGGGGTTCCCAAACGATAGCATATTGTTGTCAGAGACCGCGCATAGAAGACTGTATGGCCCTGTAGATATTGACCTTTCTCGTGTTCCTTAAAGCTGGCTGCAAAGTATGACATCACGTGGCTCTTTCTACCTTTCCGGGCGTTGGGAGGGATCTTGTCGATCAGCACTCTTACTAAAATATGCTGTATGAGACTCATCTAGCGTCCGGCCACGCTGTGGTTTAGGGGTTTACCTATTTGGCAAGCTCAACCAGACATGCGTTTCCATGCTGCAAACCACACCCAGCATGGGAGGTCAGAATCCACGAAATGATCTCTCGGACATACCCCTTCTCGCATGGCTTATCGCATCCGTTTGTATGGCGTGAAAAACACTCTGTACAGTCACCGGGTCAATATATCCGATAACGGTTGTATCCTCCGACTCGAGAGTGCGCGATAGATCCGAAACGGGATTGTTTCGGCGTGGTTCCTGCTTAATTACTTAAATACTCGGTTTGGGGTCCTACGCAGCGAGCAAACGGCCCACTCTGTGGAGCAGGGGCTGTTGTTCAACCTCTCGGAGCCCAGCAGGACTTGGCCGCGTGCGTTCTCCGATTGCTGTGATTATCCGGATAGCTCTCCGCTGCAATGGCTGTGTTGGTCTGAGCTAAAGTACCTTGACGGGATATGGGTAGTTTGCTTTGGTGGTCGGAGTCAGCATTTGGAAATTGGCTTGGCGTTGTTTTGCACAAGCAAGCAGCTCGGATTCCTCTTTTTGGCTGTGACCGTCAGCATAAGGCACCTCGGGCCTACCTTCTCGGCACTCCTATTCGCGATGTCACCCATTGGGATATTGTCCAAGGTTCGGAATGGCTTCAAAAGGAATAGTCGCCAAGCAAAAAGAAGCAGCTAAAACTGACGAGCATTTCCAGATCAACCGCCTCGATTGACCAAATGAACTTCCTAATGTATGGAGCTACACACCAGGCATTTGATATGCACTGTTTTTCCATATTAGATGTTGCGTTATTTCATATCTTAAAGATGCCCTTGAGTCCAGAGCTAGGCAGCTATCTACTCGAGGCCCCCAAGGTGCCAAAGATAAGTAGTATTTCAACCCTGGTACTAATATTGCTCGGACGTTGAGTATTGCTGATCTCCTCGCAAAATAGTAAGTTAAGCCAAGACTTTTCGACCCTCCTTCCCGTTCGACGTATATTGAAATCTCTTTCTTTGGAGCTGTAGATAAAAATTATATGGCTGGGTAACTCCACGCACTGGTTGACTTATGCGCCATCCCTCAGTGTATTCAGCCTCTTCGAGTGGAGATTGAGCAGGTCATTGTTGAGCACGGCTGCCATTAGCAGACTCAACAGCGTCTAAACCAGACCGTGTTGAGTAAGTGGCGTCGTTTGATAGTATCTTCTGGCTTAGCTAACCGCTTAGAGTGGCATTCAACCGCCAGCTCGCAAAGCGCCTCTGCGCTTCGCCGACAGGACAACGCTCCCTCGTGGAATCTACGTCGCCATGCCCAGCGTGCCTGTCACGCGAGACCCTGAGATCTTCACGAACCCCGAGGAGTTCAACGGCGTCCGCTTTTTTGACAAGACGTCATCTGCCATGTCTGCCGCCGGCCGTGACCAGTTCGCAACAATCGGCCCCGAGAATCTCGCGTTTGGGTTTAGCAAAACGGCTTGTCCTGGCCGCTTCTTCGTCGGTGCGCAGATCAAAGCGGTCCTGGCCAACCTCACTCTCAACTATGAAGTCTCTTTTCCTGGAGGCCAGGCCACACGACCGGAGAACCTGTAGAAGGGTGGCCTCATCCGACCTGACCCTAGCCAACAGATGGTATTTAAGCGACGTTACTGGAACAGTAGAAAGCGGAATGAATATCGCGCGTTTTCGCAGGAGATCAACTAGGGCAAGGGCGAAACCTAAACATATCCTACTAGCTCTATATCTGCGCCGAATTGTTACGGCGCTGGCTGGGCTGTAGCCCAGTCTGTCAACCTTTAGAGGAGCTGGAGGACCGTAAGATACCAATGGAAGAAGAAAACAGCATCGGGTTTACCACCCTATTTATCATCTTCTCTCTCCCTTCCCCTCTCTTCCTGCCTGTTACCGTCTGCCACGCTTCGCCTTCTTCATCCGCCGTGTTTATATGCCCCGTATAGGTCCCTAGATTTCCGTTTCGTGTCCGGCCGAGTTCTCGTTTAACGAGGTCTAAACAATCCTCTAAGTTTTTTCCGGGCACACTATAATCTCTACCAGAGTCGAGGCTATACTGAACTTTAGTACCATCTTAGTACCATCTTAGTATATAAAATAACAACACTGAACGTATTACTCTCTATAGTTAATCTGAATAATTAGCACTACTATTAGCATTACTAAAGCTAAATTCTTCATTGTTTCCAATGTAGAGATGATCTACTGGTATATATTTTAGATTATAGTCAAAATAGTTCAAAAGAGTACTATCATACTTTATAGGATACAGAGCAATAGAACGCCAATTAAATACATGTTTTCAACGAGCAGTCCGGTCTATTTTCATTAGAATCACACGGGAAAATCGGACAACCGTTTTAGTCTCATGCCGAGCATTTTGGAGACCCCGGTGAATTAAGTTACGGAGTACAACCCCGTATTACTAATTTCCTCTTCTGGGGATGATAGGTATTTTAGTCTTGATTTAGCACACTGCCACACCCTCGTGTTAGTAGTCCACCCACAGAGTGGCACTAATCGTTTGCCGTAGATGTCTGTCATGTGACTGTATAAGACCAGCCAGCCTGTTAGCTTTCCTGACAATCAGAGCTTTGAATGATTCTCCCTCCTCCTGGATCTGAGTCCTCTCCTCGTTCGCTTGTGTCCTTTTTCATTCCGAATCCCCCGAAAGATATAATCATTCGCTCCTTCGCCTTCTTTACCCGACCATGGATCTGAACCCTAAATACGATGACTATGATTTCCCCTACACGGCGGTCACACCGCACGATGGGCACCCCGGGCACTTGACCGAGCAGCAGATTGCCCAGGTTCATCAGTTGCGTATGATGCTGGAGGCCGAGGGGTATACGGATCGCCTAGACACCCTGACAATGGTATGCCAAATGGAAGGATCGATAAATGGGGCAAACGTGGGCTGTGCATGCGGGGCACTGGCTAATATGTGGTGGGGCGATAGTTGCGATTCCTCCGCGCACGCAAATTTGACGTTAATCTGGCGAAGCAGATGTAAGACTAAGGAGATTCCGGTTTATAGAGAGATCGCGTGAAGAGGAAAGGGATCGCTGACCGCTTATAGGTTCGTGGAGTGCGAGAAATGGCGAAAGGAGACTAAGCTAGACGAGCTCGTCCCGATCTGGGACTACCCTGAGAAGCCCGAGGTGACTAAGTACTATAAGCAATTCTACCATAAGACAGATAAGGTTTGAGTCCGAGAGCACTTTATTACTCTTGACTCATTCACTTACATTATACCAGGATGGGCGTCCTCTGTATATCGAGACTCTCGGTGGCATTGACCTGACTGCTATGTACAAGATCACCACCGCCGAGCGGATGCTTACCAACTTGGCCGTTGAGTACGAGCGCGTCGCTGATCCCCGCCTTCCTGCCTGCTCCCGCAAGGCTGGCTCCCTCGTTGAGACCAGCTGTACCGTGATGGACCTCAAGGGCGTTACGCTTACCAAGGTGCCTTCGGTCTACTCCTATGTCCGCCAGGTTTCGGTAGTCTCTCAAAACTACTATCCTGAGCGTCTGGGCAAGCTTTACCTGATTAATTCCCCCTGGGGCTTCTCTACTGTCTGGAGTATCGTTAAGGGCTGGCTTGATCCTGTTACTGTTGATAAGATCCATATTTTGGGTTCTGGGTATAAGACCGAGTTGCTCAAACAGGTCCCCGCTGAGAACTTGCCGAAGGAGTTCGGCGGTACCTGCGAATGTGCGGGCGGCTGCGAGAAGTCTGACGCTGGCCCCTGGCGGGAGGCCGAGTGGATCAAGCCCGCCAAGTGGGAGAAGAAGGAGGATGCTAATACCACTGCTGAGAAGACGGAAGGTTCTGAGATGAAGACAGGCGTTGAGCCCGTTCCTGTTCCGGAGTCTCAGGAGGCCAAGCAGCCCGCGTAAACTGGATAGATTCCCCTTTTCCCACCAGCTGTCCTCCAATCTCTAGACTAGCTCTTTTTTTCTTTTTCTTTCTCTTTTTCTTGCAGAAGTATATATGTCATGGCCGGCTTGACTGATTTGTATTATTGAGGTGAATGAGGACGACGTTGTGATGAGGCGTAAAATTAAAAAAGAGATTTATATAGATTGGTAGCAGGAAGATGGTGCGTAAAGGATCGGCAGATATACAGAAAATTGGACAGCTCTTTGCAGCTCCCATTTATAAAAGCCTCTCCCTCGGCGTGATCAACACCTTAACAGACGGACCAGGAAACGAGTTTTCGCCCACGTACAAGTTCTCCGGTCGGGTGGTGCGGCCGCTGATAAAATTGACCTCATATTCGGAGAGAAGCTTAACCAGGATGAGCTTGACTTCGCCGACGGAGAACCATCGACCGGGGCACGCCTGGCTGCCATAGCCAGAGGCTAAGCTGCCGAGACTAGCTGCCGAGAGTGCTTGTTCTTGAGCTCCGGCAAAGAGTGACGCTTCCTGTAACTCCCGAGGGAATCAAAGACGATGGGGTCAGCGGTGACGGATGGGTCGTGCATGTGGCTGCACGCAGCGCAAAGTAATCTGAGCATCCTTGGGGATGAACATGCCGTCCTTTAACGTGTTGCCCTCAGTAGCAATTCTTTGGGGGACGACCGCAGTTGTCTTCTGTCAGTATTTGGAATGCACAAAGGACAAGCCTTGGCTCACTTACAGAGCGAAGGCAGGTTCATCCGCTGACTCTCGACAAATAGACTATCCATCTTCTCAAGACGCGCAAGCCAGTTCTTGGGGCTAGCCGCGAGTGACGAGCTAAGAGGGCCAAGTTCACGCTCGACCTCGGTAATCTCCTCGCGCATGACATCGAACCATTCCGAGTGGGCACACAGATGGAAGAGCATATGGGATGCAGACATAGACGTGGTGTGGACAGCGGCTAGAGTGATGAACAGGTTACGCAGGGCCATGTGGTCGGCCTTGTTCTCCTTTTCAGTGTCGTGGCCCATCATCCAATGCAAGAGTATATCCTCTACTTCGGCTTCTTCGCCTCGGGCCTTTGCTGCGACGGCCGCCCGACGCTTGTCTATCAGAGGCCCGAGAGTGCGCTCGGCAGTGCGCAAGTTCTCCATGGCCTTGGAGCGCGAGGGGGTAAACCAGGCAACAATGGGGTGCAAAATCTGCGGGAACATGCGCATAATGATGCCAGCCTTGAACACATCCATGGAGAAGCCAACTGAGACGCGGATCCAGTCAGGGTCACGGCAGGCAGGGTGACCAACGAAGACCTTGGCTGCCATATGGCCTGCAAGGCTCATACTCTCCTAAATATCAAACTCTTGCCAGTTGATTGGGCTGGGAATCTCATCAGTCTAGATCTCGCCCAATTCCTACTTGATACCCGCCGGATACTTGGGCAAATCATGAGTAAGCTTGTTCTGAACAACCCGGAAATGGAGGTTCGACTCAGTCATGTGCGTCAGGAAAGTCCATCTGTGGCCAAGGTTCTAACACCAGTTTAGCGATTGAAAAAAATCACTGCGTCGTATACATCACTTGGCATCGGCTTGGATGTTGGATGTTGGATGTGCACGGCAAGGCTTATTGCAGGCACTTGAGAGACCTACTGCTTGGATTTAAGACCTCGATAGAGTATACTGGGTATTATCTCGTAACGAAAGCTTTAGACATCAGCTATGGCGCTGGAACAGAAGCCAAGCCCGGAGGGACTCACCTGGCTGGATGTGCGAGCCATAGCAGTCATCGTTACTGTGCTTGCCTCGCGATTCCTGTATCGAGGATATCAGCACCGAAAGAGAGCCCAAGCGCTCAGACCCCAAGGCATTGTAAGCTTCAAGCTCTGTTACCTAGTTTATATCAACTAACAGAACAATTACAGCCGGTCCTCCCGTACTCTTGGTTCGCTGGCCACCTAAAAGTCTTACGCGACTTCCGCGCCTCCCACCCACCCGATATCAGTTTCTACCTGTTCCATACATGGCTCTCATGTACAATGCCAGAGTATACTTCCCCAAGCATCCTCTGCACCCGAACCTGAAACACGCCTGGCTGGCACTCGCCATCGGTATGTATTACTACCCCTCCCCTCCCGTCGAGTTATCATCGCTAACACTTTTTAGGCCCTCGTAACCGTATCGGAATGGAGCTGGCTCTCACAGAGTTGAAGCTTGTTTCCGTGCTGGCAGCTCGCGTTTTGCACAACCGAGAGGCATGGGATGAGTGAGACCAGAAGCAGCAAATTCTTCGCAGCGGTCTATCTTTGGCAAGTTATTAGCGTGGTCTATAGGGAAGCCAATGCTACACCAAAGGGCATGGTCAACGGCAATGTAGAAACGTAGGTTATACAATCAAACATATCTACTCATTCAACTGTGCTTGATATTTCGCGACTTATGTATGTCTTAATAAACGTGACCGAATTCGGGAGTTCTCACTCCCCCCACGTTAAAGGCCATCTAGAATGATATGTCCAAGTGCCTTGAAGCGCATAGTAATTATACATGTATTGATCCTAAAATGTCAAAAAATGCTTCACTTGCGTAGAGACCCAATAAATCGCATGTCCCAGACATATTATCCAGCAGTGGCGGCGAGCGGGACCACGAGAAAGGTCGTGGCTTTGATAATGGCTCTCCGGACAACCTTGTCTAGGAATCCGGACAGCAAATCATCGAAACGAGGCGGCGCGTTCTTTCGCTGTACTCGACAGCAGGGATAAGCCCATCTAGCACCGGGCAAAGCTACTCCCAGCCGAATCCGTCCTCGAGGTTAAATGATGCCAGCTGATCCTTGGGAACAACCCTCTTGACATCGCGGGCGCTTTAAACTGTAAGCGTTTGACCACCATAAACTGGGCTTGGTAACTTATAGCTTGAGGTAATTCCCCTTTAGCACATCCTCGCCATCTTCCAGCGCCCGGTCATGCCGCCACACCCGGTGTTCTATCAGGTAAAATGAGTAGAATCTGTCGAAGAAGTTGTCGAGCCAGCGCAACTGTCTGAGCGGAAACTGTTCGACGACTTTAAGGGAGCGACCTAGGGTGTTCATGATAGATTTGTGCCACTTATCTGCACGCAAAGGTAATCTCCTCGAGGAATACCGTGGGAATTTCGTCGACGATAGCCTGTTCGGTCATCCATGTTTAACTTGACGAAAACAGGACCACGTACATCATTCTGCAAACCACGTGTCAAACTCTGTCTTGCCATATGGCTTTCCAATGCCGAGATACTTTGCCTTCAAGGCTTCCTCAAACATCTCCATGTGGTGAACATCTCTGTACATGACCTCGGCACCATGGTATGTTTTGTAGCCCAGGTGCCTCAGACATGATACGAGGAGAGCGTGCCAGTGCTTGTGTTGTTTAGTCCAGCTCAAAAACAGGGGGAAAATGGGGGGGGGAAACCACAGACTGCGAGCGATGATGATCACCTTCTCGAGGTACTCTGCCGGCTCCGGCATGCGATCAATTGCCTATGGCAAGGCCACTAGCCCATCTGACTACTCACATCCTAGTGCAAACGCTCTACTAAAGAGAAGAATACAAGAAAGGAAAGCAACCATGCACTGAAATGTATGTCATATAGTCCTACATCAATATTCCAATAATGCTCCAAGAAAGAGGGAGGGGCTAACTGTTGACACAGGTGAATCTCCGGCTCTCCTTTCACGGAAGGCCGAGTTGCCTTTCAAGGTGAACGACGATAAGCCATAGTCGACTACATTGGGAACACAATCCAAGAGACAAGTGAATTGCTTCTGTTCAAGGCTTCCGAGCACTGAACTGATGACTACCAGCGCGATGCTTTTAGTACAGCTGATCCTCAATGCCTAGTTGGAAACAATTAGCCATTTGATCTACTCTACAATCCTGTATACACATCATTTCGAGCTACTAATCTTCGACTCCACTTTACAGACGGCCTGACTAGCACAGCACTCAACAACATACATCTCAGAAGTCGATTCCAGCTGAAATACGGGCCCGAACTGACTCGAACTATACGTCCACGATTTTGATGTACAATGTCTCAAAGCACAATAACGGTTGTCGCACCGCAGCCAGCTCAACGCTTTGGGAAGATCGGCTCATGTTCCGAAGCATTTGCTTCCCTACCTCAAGGCCACATTTCAACCGACAAAAGCTGGGCTTCTCCCGACCCTGATGTTACGAAGTTGATGGATGATATGACACCCGCAATGAGAGCAGGTGGACTGGTCACAAGAAGAAGACGATCCAAGAACCTTACGACTACATCACCTCCGAACCCGGCAAGGAATTTCGAACACAGCTTCTCAGCACTTCTAACGTATGACCTAAGGTGCCTCCCAAGAGCCTACACTGCACCGCCAACGTGATACGCATGCTACACAACGCGTCACTCCTCGTCGACGATATCCAGGGCAATTCGAGGCTCAGAAGAGGCCGTCTAGTGGCGCACAGCGTCTTCGGCGTTGCCCAGACTATCAACTGGCCAACTTTGTCTATTTTCTTGCTCTGGCAGAGCTGCAGAAGCTTAGACACTTCAGGGAGGCCGTTGAGATCTTTACTACAGAAATGCTTGCTCTCTGCATAAGGGGCAAGGCATGGAGCTATTCTGGCGTGATACCCTGAGCTGCCCGACCGAGGATGACTCTCAGGATGGTTTCCAATAAGACGGGCCGGCCTATTCCAGCTGGTCATTAAGCTAACGCGGGCTAAATCAGGTATGAACGTCTACTGCATAGGAAGGTGTATTGTCATACTCGGGATGCGTTGGTGCGGATGAGGGTGAGATTAGACTAATGATAAATCACCAATGTAGAGATTCAAGGTCAGGAGATAGGTGTGTTGAATTCTTTGCTATTCCAGTCATATAGATATAGCTAAACAGGTAATTAAAGTATGAGACTCGGCTTTCTTTTGCTGGGGTAACAAGCTCACAGTCGCTTCTGCTCACACATACTATATTAAGTAACCAAGTAGACAAGTGTTCAGTGAGATGCAATATGTATTAAACCTATCCAGAGGTGATACCGCTAATATTATCAAGAGATCACGTCAAAGGGGAATCATAAGACAACAAGAACTACCATCAAGCCGTCCACTGAGGACAAACCTTCTTGATGAACTTCATAAACTTGAAGAACCCAACCGCATGCTCGACATTGCCGTACGGGTCGACCACTCGTTCCGGGAATGCAATTCCTGCTCCATGCAAGCCCCGGACGACACGACCGGTCTGGTCATGGAAACCACCAGACTCCGCGTCAAACTCGGCATCCAAAGCATAGCTATTCACTGACAGCTCGGGAAGTGGGTCTCGGGTGAATCCTACGGCTTGCACGATGTGCGAGCACGACGGCAGATGCTCTTTATACTGAGCTTCTTCCCGGCCGCCTCCGCAGTTCACCTTGGTGATGAACCGGCCGGCCTCGGACTGAGGGAGTTTGTCCTCCTCCAGCTGTTGGCGGGCAAAGTCGGCGGCGAGACCCTTCAGACCGGTGTTATCCCGCAGAATCCAGCCATCCATGTACTCCGCATACCGCAGCGAGTGGCGGGTGAACCATTTAATGCGGAGCTGGGGGTGAGTACTGCGGGCCAGGTCTACCAGGTTAAGGAGCGCCAGGATAGCACTATGGGAAGCTCCGACCACCCCCACAGTCTGGGGCTCGGTGCGGGGAAGATATGAGGCGAGGTCACTCGGCTTCAGCACTACGTCTAGGTCCAGCCTCTCGACGTGCTGCCCGTAAGCAGGGATCGGAACCTGCGTCGGCGAAGATCCCGTACACAGTATGAGTCTAGGGGTGACGAGCTCCACCTCGTCGAGGTGGTCTGCACGCTGGATCCGAACGGTCCAGGAAGCGGTCTATGGGGGACAAGGGCGAAAGATTAGCTACGAGATCGTGCCCTTTATACGGAACTTGGAACTGACTTTCTCTACCAGATTGGCAGCTATGACATGCCCCCGACACGCATAGACCTGGTCCATCTTGACGATCCCATCTGTCAGGGCCCGCACCACATCAGCCGCATGGTGCAGATGACAGGTCTTCTCCTGGTCGAGTTTGGCCATCGTCGAGAACGGACTGGGTATACGGGTGCTGTTGATAACAGTGCGGAAGGGCTGCACTGCTGTGGCATACGCTTGGAATAGGGCAACTTTGGTGTTACTGAATCGGTGCCGAGACACGTCAGTCGAGCGCTCCTCATCCGAGACCGTAGAGGCCGTCAGACAGAAACACTCACCTAGGAACTTCGCGGTACTTCCGATTCACCCGACCCGCCTGGAAGTACGGGTCAACCCAGGCGATTTTCCCCCCAAGTTGCTTCTCCAGCAGATTTCCCATCACAGCCAAGCCGGCAGGACCGGCTCCCACAACGACTGCTGCACATTTCTGTGGTGGATTCATTGCTTGAGGCCGTTGATGATCGTTGGAGTGGAAATTCGAGGCTATCAGGAATCAAAAAAAGGGTGGTTGTGGCACAAATTTAGTGCACAATTCGAGAATGCCAGGAAAGAAGGGATGAAAATCGCTGGGAAAACGCCGAAATTTATGGGAAAACCAACTCAGGTGTGGATGTCTGGAAAGACCGGTGTAATTCTCGGCGAAACAAGCTAATGAGCGTCGTCACTGTACTTTGTCTGGCGGGGAGGGGAACGAGAAGACGCAGAATGACCAGCTGGACGGCACAGAGCGAATGACCGCGGCCAGAATCCAGCCCATTCTAACAGGCACCTTGCGGTCGTTGTGCGCGGAAATGGCCGAAAAGGCGGTTCTCTCGGGCGAGATGCACATTTTCCCTCCTCAGTCCACGCACTCCCGTATCAGACGGTGATATCGTCGCAACCAGTAGTCTGAGGTAGTGGCCGATTATCGTCACTCAAACGAACCAATTGGTGCGCAAACTGACGCAGCAGCCCCACCCGTAGGCAAATCCTTGAACGCTTTCCGTCGGAGGTCACATTGCTGAGTCTTGGCTGTCGCTTTGCTCTCAGGGAGAGGCAGACGGGGAATGTCGACCAGACGAGGGGATGAGTGCGGGCGATTTTTAAGGTCTCTGTCCAGCAGACCAGGTAACTTGTCAGGTTATCTCTTTCATCGTGAAAAAAAGAGACGCTGAGGGCCTCTGGTGATGGAGGAAGCGAGAGACTTATATTCAGATGGTTTAGTGGTGGATCGTAGTGGCCTTGGCGCAATTGCGTGATTTCCTCCAGGAATGAGGTTATGCTTTCTTTTGATTTCACTGCCTGATTTGGGAGGCACCAAATTCCGAAATAGGAACAGTCACAAGGTCTACATTTATGCATTTATGCATATTTAGTTGTACAGAGTAGTCAGTAGTCATAGTAGATTCATTCATCGTTCATAAGTTTGTCTTTTACCAAAAGTAGTACCACCATTTCCCCCAACCATTTGACACTAATTTCAAAGGTCCTGCCTGTGAACATACATCTACAATGGTATATCCGGAAACAAGAGAATCTCTCTAACATCATATACATCCTTACCATAGCCAGAGATCCATGGTAAACAAGAGCTGCCACGTCTTTACACGGCCCAGTATACCCGCACCGACAACTCTTCTACATGGTTGGACCATGCTCCAAATCGAGCTCGACCCCAAACAGTGATCGCATCTCCAACCTGCAATTCACGCACTTGGCTACCATCCAGTGTGGCTCGTCCCCGACCTTGGTTATGCTGGATTTCCTCGGCCTCCACAGAGTCGGCGGGGATGCTGTCGAGATGATGCCAAGTGATGTGGTAATGCTGAGTCCCCCTCACCGCAGCTCGATTAGCTTGTAATTTACGAGGACTGGGGAGTAGGCGAGGATCACCGGGTCCAAACCGAATCCCGCGCGCGTCTGGCTCCGGACTGGAGTCCTCGAATTTTTCTTGCAACTGCGCGGAGGGAACAACTTCGGCATCGAACCAGGTATATGACCCGTCAAACGTGCCATGCCCGGTACCAGCAAAGCCTTGATCGTGCGAGGCAATATGGAATTCAATCTTACGGCACGGGTGGATAGTTCGATGCGGGAGGACTTTAGGCGAGGGATTCCCCAATGTCTACACTGCGTCAGCGACCATGGATTCAGAAAATATATACTGCGCTAGGAGGTTTAGGGAAATGCACGACATACCTCTTCACCATAGCATAATGGCGTTGTTCTGACCAACACCTGATCTTTGTCCTGGCGAATGACCCTCTGATTTTCCAGTTTCACCTCAGTAGAAGGCCAATATTCGGCCGCGTCTACAATGAGATCTACGATCTCCACGGGTAGCCCCTCTGAAACTATCTTCCATTGTAGAAGATATCGAACCTTGAGCACATCGTAGATTCCTGGGTAAAAAATCTCCGATTCTACTGGCTCTGGGACGCCGTCAGCGGTACTGTTCTGGTTGCCCATATCGGATGGCGGCTCGGGTTCGTCGTTATCGGAGTTTGAGTGTCTGCGTCTGGGGGTCTGAACTTGTGCGACTATTGGGAACATCATCTAGAAGACAAGTGGGTCTCAGCTCCGTGTCAGGAATAGTGGACTGCGATGAACAGGAGTTTCTTGGAAGAGTGACAAAATGAAACCACGGAGAAAGAACGGTATAAATAATCTATGGTTATCAGCGAATGGAGTGGATGAGTCCACTATGCTCCACCTTCCAGGCACCGAGTTGAATGTGGTCGGATTCAATTGCCTCCGTTGCACAGCCTTCCTCAGCTTGGAGATCGCCGGTTTATCAGAAAGAGATAATTGAAACAGATCGATTACCTTCTCACTAACTCAGGTCATCTGTATGTCTCGATATGCGCTCTGTTCGTCCGTGTTTGCGAGCAAGAGGCTCACATTCCGCGCCGGGCGGGGGAAGTAGGATTGAGTTAGTACTCGATCGATCGACGGTTATACACCACTAACCCGTGACTTGAGTGAGCGCAAAGAGAAAAGCTCGAGGGATAGGGTTTCTGGATTCACACAATGATTCAAAGCATTACAGCACTTGTCTTGAAGATCATGGACATCTTGAATAGTGACTCTAGCACAGTTTACCGATTAGGATTAGGCCACAACCACAGATTGTTTAAGGTCCGTCCATGACGTCAGAGCCATGTATGTATTGTACTGCACCAAGGGTCTCTTCCCTCTCCCGTACCTACTACTAGTATGTATACTTCGGTCTACCAGTCAAAATACTATCAGATGAAGCCCGGAGCTGTCGTTGGTCACTTCATCTGCTCAATCACTGCAGGTACAATGCCAGGAGGTTGCTTTTTTTATCGTTTGTAAAATACATACATGAGGAACAGATCACCTCGTATCCCCTTCATCCTCGGTCAGATTACTCTAACTATGCAGTCTTCCTCTTCTTGCCTCCCGAAGCCTTGTATGCTGCAGCTCGTTGGCTACTCCGGTTCTTCGGCTTGCCTTTGCTACCACGACTCTTCGTCTTCACACGCATGCGCGACGATCCATCTTCCTTCGCTCGGTGGCCCTCAAACACTAAGGAGTTACCGGAGATAGATTTTGAGGCATCCGCCTTGACCTTAGCCGCACCCGCCCGACCAAAGAGTTTGCCAGCACGGCCTTGAAGCGTCTTGTCCGCCGGTTTGCCTGAAGGACCGCCGCCACCCTCGCGCTTCTTCGGCATCTTCTTGGCTCGCGAGACACGTAGCTTCCGTGGGAGCATGGGCGGGAATTGCTTTCCATCGAGTAGAAGGGCCTCTTCCACGCAGTTTTGGTCGTAAAATTGAACATAAGCAAATCCCTTCGAAACGCGAGTGACACTGTCCCGAACGACCCGAACGGACTCGACGTTGCCTCGCTGGGAGGTCTGATCTTTGGGTCCGCTCGTGTTGGCATTGAAAGTTCGCCAGAGTCCTTCTTCAACGTCGGCCGGGGTTTTCCTCCTCTTCTTGTTATTCTCCTCATCGTCGGGGTTGCCTTCGTGATCCATGAAATCAAGGTTACCCACGAAAACACACCTTTTGTTATCAACAGGGGCAGGATGTGCAATGTTGTCGACACGCAGGTGCCTATCCAGGACGACGGTCCCGTTTAAGGCAGCAGGAGCCTTCCGAGCGGCCTGAATAGTGCTAAAGACAACATACGCGTTGGTACTGGGAGTTGTGTCATCCAGAACATCGCGCTTCGCAAAAGCTGCCCGCTTCGGCACCTTTCCACCGCTCGCGAACGCCGTAGAACGGAAGCGTATTGACTCCACTTTGTGAGGTCCCGTAGATTCAGGAAGCGTAGAAAGGAACGATTCAACATGTTTTACGATTGTCTTTTTAGCCGACTTGGATTTGATGGCCTCGCTCGAAACATTGCCCAAGAACACCGTGCGATTAGATTTGTCGATTTCTGAGGACTTGGCATTGCCGGTCTGTGATTCGTGTTTGGGGATGGCAATCTCCTCAACTCCTTCGTCGGAGCTTTCGTCTTCTTCAGATTTGTCGGTAGATGTTGCTTCATCATCCTGTTCACCCTCGGGCTTCTGTCGCTTTGCATTTTCGGCACGGCGCTTCTTTTCCTCCTTTTGCTCTTCATTTGCTATGCGACGCATGTAAGATTCTTCGATATCTTCACCAGCCGCTCTCTTTCGTTTCCGACTAGAAAACTCAGACGTCGCTTGGGTAGGCTCATTGTCAGCGTCACTCGAGACTTCCGACGCTTCCTGCATGACCTCATCCGCGTCTGCAGATTCATCTTCGGGTTTTGAGACGTCTTCAACAGTCTCGTCTCTTGCGTTGGGCTTCTCCGGTCTGACAGCGGAGTAAGAGATTGTCGGCGCTTTTACTGGACCCGACTAAAATAACAAAGGGACATTAGCCAAATTCACCATAACTGAAGTAGCTAAATCACATACACTTGTCTCGAACAAGGACGCCAAAGTTGGGTCAACAGAAGCATTTCCGGCCAAGAAAGGAAGAGAGGTTTCTGTCTTTTCCGTCTTCGCTGCCTGCTCTGTCTTCGGAGCCTTCTCCGACTGAGACTTGGATTTCTTGCCCATGTTGAAATTAAGTATGAGAGAGTCCCGCCTCCCAAAGAATGAAAAATGTTCCCTGAAAATTCGAGAAGAGGAATCGCAAGGGCGGAGGGCGTAAATTTCCCTCTATCGCTTTCCGTACTCCGCGTAATTTTTTTTTTTTTTTCTGATTTACTCTTTTTGGGTCTTGGCAACGGGAGCTGATATATCACGTGGAGAGCTGATAAATCCAAGAGAGTTTTTCACTGATAATGCGCATATCACCGACAGAAATATTAGGTCGGCTTTAGTATGCGAGATGATGTAGTATCGACTACCACATTGTATTGCTTTTGGGTTTTTTAATCTCTTCTCTGTTGCACATCGGGTAACATGAGCTGGCCAGAAGCATATCATCATACCCTCCCAAGGCGGTGAGTTTACACCCGAGCGAGGAAAAGCAAAAAGACGGGCAGAAAACAACCAGATGATACGGGCGGCATACGGGAGCGTGACGCTCTCTGTCTCTCTCCCTCGCTCTCGGTCATGATCAATCACTCTTCCTCCCTCCACCAGTAGCTGCCACTTTCTCTGCGCTGACGCTCTGGTGGTTCCCATTCTCAATCGTTTTCAGAATCGCTTGCTTGGGGATCACTGCGTATTTCACCGAAATTTCAACTTTAACCTCCCTCTCTTCTATGCCGCCCATCCTCCCGCAACGCTCTACTGTCGTATTGCCCGCTTCGTGAAGTCGACCTCCACCTCCCTCCTCTTCGTCGTCCTTCGCCCTCCCCCCACCAAATACTCTTCTGTGTCGATCGTGCGGTGTCTTACATTGCTATTGCTATACAAAGAGTGCTATCTGGTTATTTCCGAGAACCTGTGTCCTTAATCCTCATTCTGCGACTTCGGTCTTGGGGAATCCTGCTCGGTCGCGGCAACTGGGTTTACCACGGGTTTCGCGATTGGCGCATTGTTGAATGGTACGTTTTTGCTGGCTTGCAACCTCGGTGATGGCTCGATTCGGTCTTGATATGATACCACTATGATTTCTGCCACTTTGTCAAAGCGAAGCAGCGCTATTGGTCTGGCGCACTCTCCAGCGCTCGAAGCCGGGAACGAATGATTGCCCGAGAGTCTGGGGTGTGTGATCAAATCTCCGCACCGCCTTCAAACACTCTACCCTCTCAACATACTTTTCCTTTTTTCCCCTCTTGTTGATTTTCGTCTCTCTGTGGTTTTGCTGTTAGCCGTTCCTTTCACTTATCTATAATGCATTTTCTGGCCCTTTCTAACAATTTTTCTCCGATTGATTTAGCTTTTGATCCGACACCACCCTCTTGACCGCTGACTTCACTTCCCCACGAGCATAGTGAAGGACAACCTTCGTGAAACACCCGCTTCAGCATTCCTCCTTACTCTTCTGGAGCTACCGGTCTGCGCACCCATCCTCCATAACTAATGGAGGTGGCTGAAAGCCGGGAAACAACTTCGGTTGGTCTGCCAGCCGGGGCGGAGTCCACCGTCACCAATGGCGAACACCACCTTTTCATTGACGACTCGCTTATGGATGACGATGGACGATCAAGTAGTCTGAGTGAAATTGACGATGTCTCCGAGAACATGGCATTCGATCTCGAATCGCCCAAACCCGAGAAGACTATTACGGAGAATGACTCGGAGGCGGAGACGGAGCGCATTGAAGATTCTCCGAACAACATCCGCTTGAGAAGAGACATTGTTGTCAGCGCTGGTCCGAGCCCCAGCAAGCTGGCCCAGTCAACAACGTATGATGAAGTTGAAGACGAAGAGCATGTGCCAGACGACTCTCCTAGCAAGCCTCGTTCAAAAATCAACCCTCTCCCTGAAGCTGGTGAAGAGACGCCAGGGCTTGACGATTCCACACTTTCAGAGGGCATTGGAAAGAAACGTAAACGGCACGGGTCGCCCGATGAGCTGGGAACAGAAATCGACGAAGGAGATGAGCCTCCTCAGAAGCGCCGTGGCTCCTTGAGGAGCGAATTGAGTGATCCACCCGCGGAGGACATTGTACTAACACCTGAACCCATGGAGGAACCCTCCAAACCAAACGATGAAGATACACCAGCGGATGATATTCCTGAATTCGACTTACCAGCGGCTCCCACCAAGGGAAGAAAGGGTAAGAAGGGCAAGCGAAAGGGCCGGAAACCTAGAGATGTCGATGATGACGCTGACATGGCTACGGAACTTGGCGCGGAAGGTGGTGGAGATGATACTCTTGGAGATGAGGAGCCTGCTGAACGTGGAGAAGAGGCAGATGATGGTGAAGCAGCTGCCAAACATGAAGAAGAATGTAAGTTAAGATGCCATTCTCTGTCACCTGCATACCCCTCGTTGCTAATGCTAGCGTAGCAGCGAAACGGATGTCTGCGATGGAATCACTGGCGGTATTAGAACGGGAGTTCGCCGCCCTGCGCGACAAGTAAGGATCCCTGCGCCTCTTTGTCAGACTGCATTGGTTGCTTACCAAGCCAATAGGATCTACGATGAGCGAGTCTCCAAATTCAATCGGGAGCTTGAAATGCTCAATGGGCCCAATCCGACACATCCTGAGTTTTTGCGCCAATTGGAGTGTATACAGCGGTATCGTGACGCCAAGATCCAATACGAACATACATTGTATCAATACCGAGTCAAGTCCCTGTTGAACAAGAGCTTGGCCGAGCGTGCACAGGCACATAGCACCTACTTCCAACGGACCCGCGACGTTCGCGAAAGGCACTCGAGCGCCATCAGCAAGCAATTTTATGCCATCCAACATGATCGCTTTAAGACGGATGAAGTCAGTCCGCAACATTATATCCCGTTTCCCATGCGACGTTCGCAACAGATTGCCAATCAGACTGCATACAATCAAGAGGTATCCATTCTGGCTGGCGTTGCGAAGTATGTCGGTTTCCCGGCTGCACCTTCGTTGTCTTCTGCGCGACCGGCGGAACTCGAAGAAGACATGGAGAAAATGGGCGTGAGTTCGTTCTAGACATCCTCGATTCATCGTGCTGTCATACTGACCCAATATGTGGCGCAGATCTCGGTTGAAAGTAGACCTTCCATCTCACATCATCATCACTCAACGTTACAACGAGGCGCCGTGTCATCATCGATGTCATCGAACGCCTTCCGGGCTGCGGAGGAAGCGTTCCTCGAACAGACCCCTTGGGCCAACCCACAGCATCCGATCCACCATCAACAACAGATACCACAAAGGCCTCAAAGTCGAGTATTCGAGAATCCGCGGGCACCGTCGTATACCACACCAGCAGCTCAAAAGCGAGTGGTGGACATCCATGCCCCCAACGGATCGGCGTCAACTATCGCTGAAAATTCCTCGGCAAATAACACACCCTATGATCACGAGCAGCCCGCTCAAGGTCTCGGCCCATATGGGAATCCCGAATACGAGGTAGACCGACGGTCCGGATTCCGATCATTAAGCTCCTCCCCGTTAGATGTGCGGAAACCCCATCCGTCCTCGTATCACACTCTCGACAACCGATCACCACCGCACCGGCATGTTGGTTACTCACCGCCTCCCGCCCGATTAGGGCTCTTCCAATCGGCTCCCTCGAAACGAGACTCATCACCACCGCTGTCCTCTAAACCAGTCAATTCCATCCATCATCACAGCTCAACCGGAGTCCTAGGCAACACCAACTCAAACCAGATGACAGCCCGATAGACACGAAATTACCTCCCATCCACAAAAGATATCACGTCGTAACCTTCATCCTCCTCTCAATCACCCCTCCTAATGTCTCACTCATTGTCTCCATAACGGCTTGGATAGTGTATAGGGTTTCCATTCGGTATTGTAGAGTTGCTCATATTCCTTTTCTTTCTTCTTCTAATGTATGTACGGGTTGGCATGTATGACTGAACCTCGAAACAGAGATGAAATCAATTTCACTTACAGAACCCCAATTTCTTTCCCTTTGCTTCTTTTCGGTCTTATGGACCTCTCTTTCTTCTCTTCTGGGGTCTTGGCGATATGTGAATATGGATCATTGCAATGGACTTGCTTTTGTTTTTCTCTCTTTTGCTATGTTATTTTGTATTGCATATTGCACAATACCTATTTTAACTACCTATGATACATACCTAGGCTATTGAGCCATGTTTTGCTATATCTCGTCTTACATGTGTTTCTTTTCCTCGGATCTGTATAGGAGGGATTAGAATCCAACTACTTTCTACTTACTTTGTATATCTGATATCTTTACATGAGTAAATTACCTATCTGTCTATCGATCTAAACGTGATATATGAGATAAACCATATTTATGTATATAACTCCTTCATGGATACTGTAGACCTACCAATAATTCTACGTTTGAAATAGCAGCACAAGACCCAATGAAAGTAATATCCCTGAATTGTTTAAACAACAGGCCATAGAGCTAAGCTAGACAAACCATGTAGACTAACTAGGTAAGGTAAAAAGATATTCAATACATCGATTGTACCTATCAGTAACATATCCATTTCGTTTCCGTTGCCAACCGTATAACAAAGCAAGTATTAATTGCTGGCTCTGTGTGTTGTGTATGCACGTGCGTAAAAACAGAACCGAGAGGTAGCCGCTATCTATTTGTTCTCCCTGAATCAAAGATATCACATCGCCATCATCTGCTGATGATTCTGTTTTTCATTAGGGTTGATTTCTAATGCAGTCTGACGGGTGTCTGGGTGCCGATTGATGGCTCGAGCTATGTTGTGGTGGTCCCCAGCTGTGGAGGGCGATTTTGGTCTGATCAGGCACCGTTTGCGAGTTGTGCGGTGGCAGTCTCGGGTCCAACGGTGCGGGTTGCTAGAGTGGATTGTTGGGCTGGGGGTGGTTGTGATTGTTGTACGACGGCGCTCTGTGGGCGCCATCTGGCCAGGACTTTGCCTGCAACCGGTCGGGACTCCTCGTCTGGTAGGAAGGGTTAGCGAAATACGTTCAAATAGGGGACACAGGTTCTGACTGGGGGTGACTTACATGTCTGGTATACGTCCTCTATGGCATTGAGACACATTTCCCGCGCAGGGGGTCGGAACATAACCAGGTAACTGCCGTTTGTTAGTATGATGTGGTCTTTTAAGGTTCAATGGAATGTTAGGAGGGTACATACAGTAAAGACTGGACACAGAGGTTCACCCTCTCTGGATCTTTCGCGAGACTGACTACCCGTTTCGTGATGGGGATGGTTACCTCCGGGATCTCACTAAGAAAACGGATGAAGATCTTTGTGTCCCGGGAATCCAGATACGGCAGGAACCCGTCCAGGAGCCGCAGCGACCAGTAATCGTAGTGCAACGGCACCGACGACTCCTCATCTTCCTCAGCTCGCTGAGAGGCGGTAAATTTCATTTGAATCCGATCATTGTACCATTCCTCGTTCAACCACATAATTCCTACATTCACTCGGCCCCGGAAGTCTTCCAGTATATATCGGTATAACGTTTCCCGTATAGAATCGGATATTGTCGGCCTCTTCGACGATGGATCTTGCTCGGTCTTCTTCGTATCCACCTCTAATCCAGCAGGTGCTCGTGTCGCGAGTCGGGTGAGCAATGTTACCCACGCATCCCGATCAAAAGTACTGCCGGCCAATCTTGCAAAGCCTAGTTGTTGCTGGCTCTTGCCTTTTCCAGTA
This sequence comes from Aspergillus hancockii, assembly GCA_001696595.2. NCBI lineage: Eukaryota > Fungi > Ascomycota > Eurotiomycetes > Eurotiales > Aspergillaceae > Aspergillus > Aspergillus hancockii. The sequence goes on along the minus strand of MBFL02000052.1, from coordinate 49,873 downwards.
TTCGGCGCCACACCGCTTGATACCAGCATGTCAAACACTCTTCCCACGGCACTTCGGCCAATATCCGCAGCCTCGTTTTCCGTCAACGGAGGGGGCTGTGGAAGCACAAACGGACCGAGTGACACTAGATCGGGCTGAAGGTCCGCCGATTCAGCCAACGCTGCATCTGCCTGCTCCGTCGCCGGTTCGGCAACGTCCATTGGTTGGTATTCAGGCTCATAATCATCGTCTTCCTCCTCGGCTGCTACTGCCGGAGGCGGCTGCGCAGCTTGCTGCGTCTGGAGTGTTTGATAGCGCATTCGTATAGCCTACAATGAGATCAGAAAATGTTTCAATCGTTTTGAGGATATTTTGTAACGTACTTCAACCGCTTGGTGCATGGTAGATAGATCCACCCGAGCTAGAACAGGAACCACAATCTTAACAAGCAGATCAACGGGCAATTGCTTCACATCGAAAGAGGAAAGTCCAGCATCTTCGGTCAATGTAAAGAGCTGCGCGTAACTGAGTGGACCGGGTGGCAGCGGAGGAATTTTGAGTAATGGGGGAGTTTCGGCATCCAGTTTCGCCCGTTTGGTATTGTCCAGGCCATCCGTTGGCTCGGTCGGCAAGCCACGCTTTTTCGAGCTTTCGTCCACTGCTTCCAGGCGCGACTGCATCAACCGCTCGATATGTTGCTGCATTTTACCTGCGAGAGGATGACTGGGATTCCTAAGCTACCCGTTAGCTTCTCCCTGAACAATGCTAGCACCCTCTTCTTACTTCTTCATTATATTGATCATCAGGGCTCTGGCTGTTCGCTCCATCGACTTGACACCCACACGAACCGCCGGTGTTACTGGGGTGCGCGCCTGCCTTGCAGGGACGAAATTTAGGACAGCATTTATGATCTTGTTACCGATAGACTGCCGAGTTCGAATCAGGACTGCGAGACTGTTTAATGTCGCATTCACCAAAAGGGGGTCGCTAGCGAGGGCATTTGCGTTAGTGGGACATGGCACGATTGACTCGACAACAGGATGGTTTATACCTTGCATCTTCTTGGAAGACTGATAGCATTCTGTCCAGCAGGCCCGATGCTTCTGCTTCTAGGTTCGGGAGAGAGAGGAGGGAATGGTTTCTAGGAACGATTGCCAAAGACGTTTCGTTTTGTTCCGGTCGCTGAAGGGAATCGTTAGCGTCAATGGCTTTTCCATTTCGCACGGCAGGAGTGTCCATCTTCGTTGTACATACTCTGGGGTCCGTTAAGCCGTGGGTCTGAACTTGGACCACCCGCTGCACAAATTTGATACAGCTTAATTTCACGGCAAATGGGGACGTATCCCATCTCCGTAGTATATCATCCTTGATAGCAGTCATGTTCTCCCAAATTGCGGAGTCTTCTGGATGGTTGATGCTGCGATATCAAGAACGTCAGTTTCCGCAGTTGCAGTGACTGATTTTAGTTATGTGTTTTGGGCGCTTCTACGAAATGCCCCTCTCACGATGAACAGAAGGGAGCAATTGGTCACCTACATATGCCTAAATGCCAACGGATACAAGCTGGCCGCCGCTTCCACTATATGTCTCAAAGTCAATGTGTCCTTCTCCGGTAACTCCAACGTTTCTCGTAGGGACTGCAAAGCGACTGCGGCCAGCTGCTCCTTTTGAGCCGTGGCCAACGCCGGGCTGGCGAAGGTCTCCGCTAAGAATTCTGTACCCCATCGTCGCAACTCCAATCGCGCGCGCGCGCCAATTATAGGAAGGACGCCATTCACAATCTGTGGATAGAATGCAGAATCGCCCAGAACGAGGGTACGGGCGGCGTTCAGCTGGGCGATCTGGTCGACGAGGTTGTTTGTCGTCTGAGCCATGGCGGGCTCTCTTCAGCAACCGGGGTGGGAACCGGGCCCGGAGGGAAGGTCAAAGAGAAATTAAAGCGATCAGACAAATATTAGATATACCCGACGACAGATTACTACGATAGATAGAATCTAGAGGGACCATAGAAGGAGCCGAAGGACTCGGCTTAAGAGACGCGACGAGCGGATACTGAGAACTCTAGGTGTTTGTTGAAACCAGGTCACCGACGGGTTGTAAGGCGTCAATGGGTGAGATAGACGGAATCGGATCTGGAGAAAATAAGGAGTGACACGAGATAGATATAGTGAGGGTCGTTCAGAGGATGGAAAAGAAACAATCAACGATGCGGATGATTTATTTGGAGATTAAAATGACGAAGTAAATGAATGAAAGTCACGCCCCAACTTCCCTTTTGGCAAACGGGCCGGCAGTTCGGCCGATCATTTTTATGCCTTAAAAGAGACCACCACTGGGTTTGATACCTTCGCTATTGACCTCGTACACTACTATTACTTCTGTCTTTGGGGTGTGCTCTCTTCTCTTTCAGATACATGTCTATTGATTGATTTATTTTATATTCGTTGGTCATTGATTAACGAAAACAGAGTCATGGTGATACCTATATTACATCCATTTCGCCAGAGTGAATAATCAGCCCCCAGTCTCCAGGGATCTACAGCATTGCGTAACGATTGCAGACCGGTAGCAAAACAGGTACTTTACTCAAGTACGTTGGTACTTCTGGTACTTTTGCTGTACCACCACAGGACTCCCCAAAAGAGGATAGTGTGCTTACTGCCTCAAGTAATACAAGGTCTCCATAAAAATAGATACAGGATGAGATGTCCATATATACACACGATGTCTTACTGTACACGATCATTGCAAGTCTTTGAGATCCTGGGGACAAGTACTTTGGATTGATGTTTGTTAGTAAAGGTTGATCAAAAAGTTACCTCAGAACCTCAAAATATACAAATGAGTGCGGATAAGACCATAATGTATCAGAGTTGAACACAACACTGCTTTAACTACCTCTCAATTAACACCATGTCTCGAATTCAGGTAAACAGATAACCAAAACCACTATAGCACACATAACAAACAACCACAAAGGTAATACTAGATAAGAGTAGACCAACATCAACAATACATACAAAATCCAATCCAAACTCAATCTAACTATAACTCCGCGCCGCCCTTAACTCCGCCGCCAAACCCGCCAAGACATCCACCAAAAGACTCATGATAATCTTCCGACAGTACCAATTAGCCCTCTCTCATATTCGCCCATACACCCCTCACAACATCCTCAAATCTCCCTCTAATCCCCAATCCCAGCCCAAAGACATCAACCATGGCCTCCGGACTGTACGTCAACCCCCCATCTATCCCAAAACCCCCATCACCAACAACCACCCAATCCCATACTAACCCCCAAAATCAAAACCCAGCTTCAACTCAACCTACTACGGCAAAGACTACCGCGCCGGAGCCGCCCTCCTGCGCGCCCGTCGTCCCTACCTTTTCAAAAACGCCTTGACCGGGCTCGGCCTTGTCGCGTTCACAATTAGCGTCTGTACGTTCTAGACCGTCCCCAGAGGGAAAAAAAAAGGAACAAAGAACAAGAACAAGAACAAGATGGAAGGATGTCCTGCTAATGCCCGCGTTCTGCTGAAAAAAGACGCCTACACCATCCGCGCAGTCGGCCAGGATGAGTTCTCCGATGTCAAGGTCCCCGAGAAGACTGAGCAGAAGAAGCAATGAACTTGAACGTTTCGTCGGATCCGTCGGTCGTTGGACACTGCCTTCCTTCTGAAGCAAATCCTGGATTTCTAGTTCAGCTGAGGGTTGAAATTGGATGTTGACGGTGGAGGGCGATGATTCGATTTGCGGATATGGGTATCGGGTACCGGAGTCAAGTGGCGAATTCAATGTGTTTCCTTTTCAGTTTCTTTCTTTTTGCACTCTGGCCTTTGCGACTCGATGGTGCTTAATTGGGGGATGGTGGGGTCACTGGTGGTGAGGTGATTGTGGATGGTGATTGTTCAGATGGCGCTGCATCGCTTGCGCAGTCGAATCGGGTGGAGACCGGATTGAAAATACTCTCAGCTCATTCTGTTGATGTTTGTTCTATTCTTTTCTTAGCATTGATATCTGTATATTATCAGTCTCAACCAGTGAAGATACCACACTCTTATAGACCGCGGGGTATGGCTTATGATGCCGTATAACATGTCTACATCTTACGCAAAGCAATCTGCTTCTTCTTGAATCACATGCATTTTTTCTAGTCGTCTACGTCGAATGAGTGATCAAAATACGATGAACATGGAATTGAAGAACATGCTAAACAGAGAGAAGGGGTCTATTCATCCCTTATGAGGCCACGAACCAGGGTTCGGCGGAATCACAGACTCCGCCTTCACTCCGTTCTCAAGACACGAGGTCCTCTCCTCTTGGTAGCGCGCTTCCGCTTGTGGCCCCGCTCAAAGGCAGCGGCGGTGTTGTGGTCGCGACCAAAGTTGTCGAGATCCTTGACCTTATAGATACGGATAATCCAGTTCTCACTGGTATATGCCTCCTCGAGGGTGGAGAGCTGGGGCCCTTCCGCGGGGAGCCGGGAGCCACGGACACGGTCCATAGCCTGGCCCTGCTGGAAGAGGGAGTTGTAGTTGTAGTAGGACATTTTGTACCTGCCGGGATCGTTAGCACGGTTCTCAAGAGATTCTCTTGATACAACTCGGATTTCCTTACATCAGGCTGTTACGCATCGCGGGAGTGGCCTCATCATCTACACGGTATTCGCCCCGGGCAGTGAAGTAATCCCTCTCCTTGACCTCGTCGGGCCAGATGCCCTCGGCGATTCTAACCATCCAGAGGAATTTGTTGATGTCATCACCGGAGTAGCCCAGCAATCCACCGAACACAACCAGCACGTAATCAACATCGTGCTGACGGAGAATAGGGTAGCTGACTTCTTCGCGAGAGCTCATCGCCTTTCCAACCGTAGCGATGTGAGTGTTGTTCCAAGTGTTGTTATCCACCAGAGTCGGGCGATCCGCCATGCCACCAATCTGATATCCGTAATCCCACCAGGACATGATCTTGGCGTTATTGGGGGTGTTCTGGCGAAGCCAGTAGTATGCCTCACGGTAATCGTCGATGATGAATTGGCTGCCGTCTGGCATCCGACTGGCCAGAACGACCGAAGGAGATGAGTAGGCATTAGATGTAACCCAAGTGCAGTGCGCAACGAACAAAAGCAAGTAGATGGCAACGGAGGAGGTCACAACGGCCTTGGAGAGATAGGAGGAAATTCCGACGTCTGGGTTCCTCGTGGAGCGCAGGCCATCCATAGGAGATTCCTCGTTGGTCTTGGTCCGGGGGTTCGGTCCACGAGACGCAAACACATAGGTGTCGAGGATGGAGGACAGCGCCAGCGCAGCCGCCACGCAGACAATAGGGGTCAGTGTCAGCATGAGGCGAACCATGACGCCTGCGAAGTAGCTAGCTAGGACCGAGTAGATGATGACGAATACATGCTCATCTCTGAGCTCGCGGAAGCACATGTAGACACCGGCGGGGAAGAGCCAGATCAGGAGATTCAAGTCGAAGAAGAAGGCGGGCCAAGCAGTCGGCTGGTGTTCCGAAACCGACGCAATGATGGGGATGTGGATCTTGGCGTAGCCAGTATCCCACAAGGAGTAAAACCGACCACTCCACGGGGCAATGACGCCGGACACAGTCAGAGTAACAAGGCCGACAAAGGCAATGCCAAAGATAACGATGACCATAGCGGTAAGAAGTCTCTGGAATTGCTTGCCCGGAATAAAGCTGCGGACGAAATCGGCGAACGCCACGAGTTGAATCAAGCCGAAAACACCTAGCTAGATGTTAGTATACTTTCTACAGCCCAGCAGAGGATGCGCTTACCCAAGGCAGCCATGTGGTCACTGTTCCGAATGGGCAGAAATCCGACGAAAGGAATCTGCATGCTTGCCAATGTTCCCAGGGCATACCAGGTGGTATAGCTGATGTAGAGACGGGGGCTGTATCTCCCCATACAGAGGAGCACGAAGACGTGCAAGGGGATCAGATTGGTGATGAAGACATAACCACCCCAAGCCGAAACCATGTAGCCGTAGAAGAGCGCGGTCAGGGCACCCCACATAATCGAGCCATTCTTGACAGCCTTGATCCATAGGAAGAATGTGAACACAAGAAGGAAAATGGCAATAGCTTCGTTGTCGTAGCTACCCGCAACCGATCGAGAGATGTATCCCGGAGTAATGCCCATAAAGGCGGCGGCAAGAAGACCGGCGGAGGGTGAGTTGGACATCTCACAGGTCAGAAGGTACATTGCGAACGCCGTGAGGCCAGAGAATCCCGGCGCAAGCAAGACACAAATGTTGCGAATGTCGACGGGAATGGTAAGGAATCGAAGGATGTGGTAGATCACGCCGCTGGTCACCATCAGACCTGGATATAATGTGCCACCAGTGACACGTCCCAGAGGGTGCCATGTTCCTGTATCAAATTTCCGATTAGCACATCGATTCGTCCATTCCAGTTGCTATTCTTCGTAGGATGACCACTTACGGTCATCGAACCAGTCCCAGAAGCTCTCGAAGCCATGTTGGACCAAGTATTTAGTTGCGCGGAAGTTGAACCAAGGGTCGACTGTTAAGCTCAAAATCAGTGGATGCTGGGTTTTTCAAATAAAGAGAGAAATGTTTTTCTTGTATCTCGGTCGACGGCCGGAGCTGCAGGGCACATCTCGGAGTATAGGTTGGTTTGTGATGATGAACATACACTCATGAATAATGCTTTCAAAACCTGACGCATGACCCGTTAGCTCCAATTGACTCAATCAACAATACCAAACTTATCATTGGTCCCAAGACATACGGATGACACTGAATAGTCGACTGGACACTGCAGCGGCGGCAATAGTAACAAGAATGATAATGCGCAGCAGGCCGCGCGTGTTCCTGCCGGTGTTGCCTGTCAACAAGGCATCAACAGGGGTTTCGGCCATAATGGCCAGAGGAGAAAAGGAAAAAGAATATCAATGGGAAAAGAAAAGGAGAGTTGATCCTCGTCCTTTTGCTCTGAAAGCTGGAGACAGGAGTTAGTTGAATGTTTCGTTGATTGAACGGGGGACAGCTTCGCAAGGTGGTCACTTCCGGGAGGCTTGGCCTCAGGCACGTTTTAGTTGGACAGACTTACAATACCGTCACAATGGACTGAACTCCGACAACAACGGGATGTCCCCACATCCACCGGCACCGCCTTTGATATATATCACCGTCACCTATTCCACGAATCGTGCAGCTCAACGACATAGCTTGGGTGCTCTGGCGTCTTTTCTACTACCTGAGATCTACTTTCGCCCATTTCCCTCCCTTTTTCCTTCCTTTGAAGTAATCCACTTCCTCACAAAACCCTCCATTCAAGATGGATTTACCTCCGCTGTCCAAGGATCAACTCTCCGCAGTGCTCAAATCAAGTCGTTCACCAACAGAGCTCTACAATACACTCGTGGAATATGAGAGCGAGGCATATCTTCTGTCAGTAGCCGATAGCAATGAAGCAGAGCTTCTCAGCCTATTCTACTCGACTTTCTTCTTTTCGCATCTTCTCACAGACGAAATGTAGGGTTTACTTACCCCCGCTTTAAACCCGAAGAGAAGGCTTGCGAACAGACGGTTAACAAAGATATCTACGTCAAACAGATATGAAGCTCGCGCCATGACCCAGCGAGTGCCGCAGGTGCTGGCGCAAAATGATCCGTCCCTACAAAATTGTTTGACTCTTTTGCGGGCCGTGTGGCAGAGAAAGTACGAGTTGGTTTATAAGATCTTGAGAGAGTTGCCATGGCCAGAGCTACTGCGTCCGGCAGTAGAAAGCTATGAGAGTAAGAAACAACTTGTTGACGATTACCTGTCGCGATTAACTTGCTCTGACCATTTGCCTAGCATATTTCCAAGAAAAAACACTGAAAGAAGTTAGCAATGCCTACGAAGCGATACGACCTGCCGCAGCTGCAAATTATCTTGGTCTCGATGCTGCTGCAGCAGAGCAGGGTGACCCCGCCGTAATACAAAAATTCACTGCAGTTGGATGGTCGTGGGACGAAACCACGAGACTTCTACATCCGAAACCAATCCCTACGTCACCCGAGAAGGACGCTCGGTTATACAATGAACTGAGTCAGATTATGGCGTTGGTTGCTAAACATGGAGGATAAATCGTACGGCAGTTCGAGGGGGCGACGTCGCTTCGAAAACCGGATGATTCGATTGATCGAGCGGAGGGAAGCTGAGATGGCTACGCAACAACAGACTTCGCAGCTCCGTTTAATGGCTTGATGGTCAGACGAGCAATTGATAAAGCAGCACCCTGCCCAAGGGCACCCATAGTACGAGGGATCAGCAATGACACCAAAGCGAACAACAGAATCTCTTGCTCTTCTGGTCCAACTGTAGTGTACAGACGCACGACAGCCCAGGGTATGTACAAGACGCGGTGAGGATCTCTAGTAACGTAAAAGAAAAATCATTCCTTTCGCTCGCAATGACACGACTCTGGGAAATTAGACCAAACAATAATACATAATCGGGGGTTGCCCGAACAACCTCTCTTGTACCCTAGGAAAAACGACCATTGTACCAGAATAGTTGTCAATCATCCTTTCGCTTTGTACCTCCCCAATCGCCTCTAGTTTTCCCCAGCCTTGAACTTCAGATAAGCCTCAAGGTCGAACCGGCTGTCCTCGGGATCTGTGATGACTGCAGAACAACCGTTAGTGTCGGGATAAACATGGCATTGCCTTCTTGGGGATATATCGAAGGCGTCGCATCTGAATCAGGTCTCGGAATCGGGCAACATACTTCCGCTGTTTTGTGTGTCCTTGGGTGCTGTCTTCTTCTTCCATTCGGCCTTGGCCTGCTGGATTAGGCGCTCCTGGCGGGCATATTCACGGTCGGCATCGGCACGCTTCGCGGTGGAGGTGATCGATGACTGGTGGTAGGCACCGTAGATGAGACCGGCTACAAGAGCCGAGTAGCGAAGGACCTGTGAAGTGGATATCACCCTGTCAGTTGTCGAGGGTCCAGTATCAGCACGGGGTCCTTGCGGACACTCACGTTGACACCTTGTGCGGCAGCCATTTTATAGACCCTGGCCTTCAGAGCGGAAATCGAGAGAGGAGAAAAAATGAACGTAGGGTAACAGGGCCGGATTCCGAGCGACCGTTTGGGGGGTATATTAACTGTCAATGGCTGGCAATCGGACAAGATAACTCACGACAAGACAAGCTTGGTCAAGGCGAAGTTCCTGTTCGCGAGTTTTTCCGGACCGTCGGGCCCTCCTGTGCTTATGTCATCCGCCGACCCGGACTCTGGGCGCGGGAACGGGGAAGTCAGTCGACTACTATTACCTCTAACGTGCGCCAAAATACGGAGTAAATAATAGAAACGGACCTGGTCTGAATGGAAAAACAGCCCGTCGGCTGTCCAATTTCACCATGTCACAGGCTATGCATCAGCGAAAGGCCGAGATTCTCGCTAAAAGAGCGAAACTTGCCGAACTAAAACGGCAAAGGGAGTTGCGCCAGAAGGAGTTCTCGCAAAGTCGGGCCAACAACAGCGGTGATGCTTCCGAGGTATGGGACACTATCTAGCCACCACAAACACGCTGAGGAGGGCAAATATCTTAACTCTCCAACCGATATTTTTAGGTTGTGTCGCCGGTTCCCAGTCGCGCCGATAGTAGGGCTGAGCTCGATGACCTGATCTCACGCCTGGTGGACCGTCCCGGGTCGGCGTCCATTAGCCATGCAGATGGCCCCTCGCGCAAAGGGAGCAGACCGAATTCAGTGATCAGCGCTAGCCAAGTGAGCGGAGATAACACCGATGCATACAGTCATACTGCGCGACCACCTTCGCATTCGATTGCCGTTCAAACGGTCGGGGCAGAGCCATATCCTACTGCGCCGCCCCCTGAACCAAAACCAGAAATCGTCACTTATAGCAAAGGAGTACAGACGGAAGATTTGAAACAGCTACCAGATACATCATCGGTCGATTCAGAAGAAGAAGATGGACAAGATCCTCCCGGCACGGGCAAGCGCCTAAGCAAGAAAGGGCGCGAACGCGACGAGGAGATCCGGAAGAAGATTCGCAAAGAAATCGAAGAGGAATTGCAAGCCACCCAGCAAACGGCAGAGCATGTCGCTGAGATTGAGTCGTCAAAACTGCGGTATCCATTGCGCACATTGGACGATGATGAGCTGAAGGCCGTGACATCTTCCGAGGACTTCCTCGATTTCGTTGAACGGTCCGCCAAGGTTATCGAGCGTGCCCTAGATGAAGAGTATGACGTACTAGCGGACTACGAGCTTGGGGGAATTGACGGTGATGTAGAGGAAGATGACGAATATGGAAAGAAAAGGAGGGGCATCAGAGAGGTCTGCCAGTTCTGGGACGAACGATGGAGCAAGAAGCGCATGATTAGCGACGTGAGCTTTTCTCCAAAGGTCTGTCACTCTCGATTTTTCCATTGTTTCTATCGCGACCTATCGCTGACTAGTGGTATATAGTTTCCAGAGCTTGTCTTGGCTGCATACACTAAGAACCCTTCCGCCCCTCATGAACCGGATGGCCTGGTTCAGATCTGGAACCAACACCTGCAATCTCGCCCCGAGTATGTGTTCCACTCTACATCCGATATCTTGGCCGCCAAGTTCTCTCCCTTTCACCCCAACCTTATCGTCGGCGGTTCATATTCTGGGCAGGTTCTGCTCTGGGATACCCGGTCATCACGCGCAGGTGGTGGTGCACCAGTTCAGAAGACACCCTTGACTGGCTCTGGACACACCCACCCAGTCTATAGCATTTCAATTATCGGTACACAGAACGCCCACAACATCCTGACTGCATCCACGGACGGCGTGGTTTGCGGCTGGACGGTTGATATGCTGTCTCAACCTCAAGAATATCTTGAACTTTCTACTCCGCCGCCATCCAAAACCGAAGATCTCGCCCCCACAACCATGTCATTCCCACAGTCCGACCCGACATTCTTCATCGTTGGAACTGAAGAAGGAGGCATTTACCCCTGCCATCGCTATGACCGAGCTGGTGCCAAGGCCGGAACTGACCACCGTCTCGCGTACCGCGGCCACGCAGCCCCAATCATGTCCACTGCCTTCCACCCGGCGCGAGGCCCCGTTGATCTGGGCGATCTGATGCTGAGTTCCAGTCTAGATTGGAGCGTGAAGCTGTGGCGTGTTCGGCCACCAGCAACGACTGCACCAGCAACCTCAGCCATTGCAGCCACACAGGTCGTAACTCCTATTCTCGACATCAACCGCGAAGACGTTGTCTATGATGCACGGTGGTCTCCTCACCGTCCTGGAGTCTTCTCACTCGTCGATGGTGCTGGCAACCTCGAGGTTTGGGACCTCTATACGGACACTGAGGTACCAGTCGTGAAGGCTACGCCGTCTAAGGGCCGCGGAGGCATCTTGACGAGGAGTCTCAACAAGGTGGCCTGGGAGGAGCGTGAAGGAAGGCGTATTGCAACTGGTGGCTTAGATGGGGTCGTCACTGTCTTTGAGGTCGGAAAGGGCCTGAGTGGCACTCCCGAAGATGTACCCGCCGAGGAATGGGCCGGAGTGAAGCGACTGGTTGGGAAACTCGAGCAAAAGGACCGGATCAACTGATGTGACAGGTCCGTGTATGGCTTGAATCATAATCTTTCTCTGGGGAACATGGCCCTCTACATTGTCTTCAATGTCACAGATCATCGTTATTAAGACATTCTCCTTTTTCTTTGCTCATCTTGTACTAAACTTCCTTGCGTGGCGTCTTTACTTAGCTTATTTAGCTTACCATATACCCCTCGGGCAGCTGTTGATGTATGTATGCATTTATTGGACCAAGAAGGCGGGTTCTCTGGATTTATACTCGACCTGACTTAGAAGGGCTCTGAATTGTAAATGAATTACAGTCGAATGTGCATCGTGGTAGTGAATTTGTCCGGTTTTTGTTTAGCACGGCGATGATTTTAGATACTAATACATGCCCATATCAATCCTCGAACCAAACCGGCAGACCGGACCCACGTGCCCTGCGATGTATGCCTCAGGTGAATATGAGCTGCACCATGGAACGACGTCAAGTGGCTCACGATCAAGAAATTAAAAGTTCAAATCCTGTTAGGCACGCGTGCTACACGGTTGGTCCAAATCTGGGACGTGTTCTGCGGTAACACTTGGGTATCTATAGATACCTAGTCAATATTGGTCAAGGTACCAGGGCATCAGTAAGGCGCAAGCTATGTCACCTAGATTCTCAGTGTGACCCAGAGGCGAGGACAAATAACTTCAGATTTCTTTTAAATTCGTCTGCCAATGATTAGCTTCTTCGGGCGGCATTGCTTGGCTATGGATGTCTATAGTATATTTCCTGGAATCCGTGCGTATGACACAATGAAACTCCCGCCTCATGATGGTATGTGATGCCCACAAACAATTTCACTTCCGGCTATTCTAGTCTAGGGAGGGTGGAATGTCGGTGTGGCGTGCCTTCATGCCTATAGTTTGGAGGGGTTGTGTTTCAAGGTAAAATGCTCACTCGCCTGGGAAAAGTATGGACTTCACTCGCCCTTGTCGTTCAAATTGTCGGCCGCCTGACGGGGTCAAATGGCACGATTTTCTTCAGTAGGTCAAAAATTTTCTTGGCGACGGGAGGTGAATGCAGTCTAGTCACTATTATATGTGTGGTCTGCCAAAAGTGTTGTCTGGTGGGTAAGCAAACATCGGCATATATCAATTTGAACCGGTCTCGACGCGCAGAAGTGTCACCCGTGGAGAATATCGGGCAGTCTATAGGCCCACGAGGTAAGGGACCGTCTCTAAGCGAAGTCCATCATTCGACCTGATCACCAACCCAACTTTTGGGATCCCTGAGAGATCGACACAGGAACCTGATGCCTTGCATGGCACATGCTTGGGAGATTTCAATAATTGGATCATTTGGATTTAGGGCTTGCGTTAGTCAGGCAGGGTAGATCCAATAGGATTCGCCCGAGTCTCCGGGGTTAAACTCCTTACAGTCTAACTTGGCAGGGACTTGAGCATTTGCCGTTGAAGCCGAAATCCTCCACCAACCAATCCCCCGTCGTGCTGGTGGCATGAGACCCCCGAATGGAGCGCCAATGGGACCCTTCCAGCCAAGCCTAGCCCCACGTCAAGTTATCTAGGGCTCCATCTGCATCGATCGATATCCCGTTCCCCTCACCACCACCAGTCTTCACGGAATCTGAAGACTAGTTATTGCGATTTCAACGTTCATCAAATACTAGTATCTGCAAGGGAACTGATAGCAACCATGCAATGGCAACCATTATCGGCCCCACGTGGCTCTTCCCCCGAAAAGCAGCCGATCCTTGCAGCTGATCCGGTCATACAACATGACGGCCCATCTGGTATAAAGAAGACGGCATGGTCACCAGAAAGACCACAGCGTCCTTGGCTGCGAGCGACCGTTATCACATTGTTGCTGTCCATAATGAGCATTCTTTCGTTGCTCACGTTCTTCTCCCTGGGCTTTGGGGTGCACGGTCTGCCTCGTCCCTCAAGCCCTTCATATGGCCGGCCGGTGAATCCCATTACGGGCAGTCCCATTAAGAATGTGGTATGCTCTTATGTTCTATGTCCTATGTTCTACGTACTGAAGTACGATCACTGGCGGTGCTAAGTAGCGGCATAGGTGGTGTTGGTAGAGGAAAACCTCAGCTTTGACGTGTTTGCGGGTGGTTTGACATACAACTCTAAAATCGATGGGCTGGTAAACCGGGAGTACTGCAACCCGTCAAATGCGTCAGATCCCTTCTCAGAGAAGGTTTGCGCGCGTCCTATCGCGAAGAATGTGGCTCCCGATGATCCGGACCACAGCATCACGGGTGGGAACCAACAGGTGTACAGCACCTACCATCCGAACGCGAAGAACGACATGCCTGGCATGCAGGGTTTTGTCACTGAGCAGATTGTCTCCTACGGATTGGGCTCGGATTACAGTCGCGCCGCAGAGGTCATTAACTACTACACCCCGGAGCACGTACCGGTCTTCAATGCCATGGCCGAGAACTTTGTGCTATTTGACCGTTGGTTTGCATCGGTTCCCGGTCCGACGAACCCTAATCGTGCCTACCTGACTTCTGGTACCTCCCACGGCCATGGTCAAAACGACCACGCCTTTGATGTCTCCGGTCTGCCCCAGGTGTCTATCTTCGAGCAGCTGTCGGCGGCCGGGATTAGCTGGATTAACTACTCCAACACCACGGGTTTCCTCCCGGATTCCATGTTCTACGAGTGGACTGCGAAGAGCGGCAAGGGCAATACTAACGTCAAGCCGATTGACCAGTTTTACAAGGATGCCAAGGCCGGCACTTTGCCTCAGTTCACCTGGATCAACCCGGAGTGTTGCTCATACATGTCCTTCCACCCACCCTCTCCAATCAACATGGGCGAGGGCTTTATCAAGAGCATCTACGAGGCAGTGCGCTCGTCCCCGCAGTGGAATGAGACACTGTTTATCTTGACCTTCGACGAGCACGGTGGTTTTGCCGACCATGTTTCTCCGCCCGAGAATGTGCCGGCTGGCGACGACCTGACATACACTGAAAGGGCTAAGGATGGCAAGGATGCCACCTTCCACTTCGACCGCCTTGGTATCCGGGTGCCCACCGTGCTGATGTCTCCCTGGGTAGGCAAGGGGGTGGTTCAAAACAGTCCCGGCGACCAGCCGAACGAATTCACTCACACTTCCATCCTCAAATTTGTAGCGGAGCTGTGGAATCTGGAAATTCTTACTCCTCGTGTCGACTGGTCTCCCAGCTTCCGGGGTCTGATCACCAACACCTTCCGCGGCGATACTCCGGAAACGCTACCTAAGCCGGCGGATTTTTAGATATGAGCCTGTACAGTCTAGACCGGAATTCTGGAGGATATATGATGATGACGATGACATAGTTATGACAATATTGGTTTCGTATTAAATGAATGCAGGCAACCATGAAGGATTTGCCTTTCCGAAATTTCTCCTGTCCAATCTAAGAACGTATTACATCAGTCTGTCTCATGAGTTTGGGCTCAGCCTCCACTGCCTGGAGGTCTAGTCAGGGGAGCCGGGTATATACTCTTCCGCGATGTGAACCATGGGATTTTATGCAAATGAAATGCTCGAATTGCCAGGGTTTTGGTATTAAAAGACTTTACTTTTCGATCTCTCTAGGTCATCCTACCTCTCTAAAGCTTCCAAGGGTTTCCGCCGTAAGGTGGTCTTCTTCATATGTTTAGACGTTGGCATCTGATGCTATTAGTGTCCATTGCTCGGCGATAAGAATTAGACATCTTCAAAAGGCGGAGCCTTGAGGCAACGTTTAACTCAATCTGCTCCTGATCATCGTCAGGAACTCCTCGTGATTGGAGATAAAATTCTTCCGCATCTTATCTCTGGTTCGTTAACTCCGAGAGCTCGGCGATATTTACCCCTTCCATTATAGCGAACCGAAGCCCTATAAAGAAAACGACCCAAAATCACTTAGAGACCGCGTCAGCGAATCAAATGCCAAGAGAGCCGGTTTTTCAGCCTTGTACCCCTTTCTTATTTTGCTAGCATTGTTGGCTGGATTACCTGTACGCTTCCATGCTTACGGGGAAAGGCAAATGGAGTGCAATTGAGTTATCAGATGAAGCTGGAGACCCGACCAGATAACGACGTGTAGACTATGAAGAAAAAACTACTCGCCGCGGAGCCCTACACGGTTCCAAGCAAAGTATTTTACCATGACATTGTGCCGCGCAACTGGGTGACGACAACCATGATAGAATTAAGGACGGTAGGTGTTGATCTGCCGTTTGGTCCCACAAGCTTGATAGGAATCCCGAACCTTCTGATGCCGGCGATGGGTAATTTAACCCCATGCCTTGTTATCTTGACATTTAAATAGGATGATCTTTCCCAATGGATTCCCCTAGACCAGACTTCTTCATTCGCTCTTTCTTCTCACCTCATCTAAACTTTCCTTGACCTCCGCCGTTCTTTCCTAATCGAAGAAATGCGCCAGCATTCGCGCATAGCCGTCGCTGCCTTGGCAGCAGGAGCGAACGCAGCCTCCCTTACTGATGTCTGCACCGTGTCCAACGTCAAGGCCGCTTTGCCTGTCAATGGAACCCTGCTGGGGGTCGACTTACTCCCGTCGTTGGTAACGGCGAGCCCTCTCTATAACCAGTCTGCTGGCATGGGCAGCACCACGACCTATGACTACTGCAACGTGACTGTCACCTACACACATACCGGCAAGGGCGACGAGGTGACCATCAAGTATGCTTTCCCCAAACCCACCGACTACAAAAACCGTTTCTATGTTGCCGGAGGAGGTGGTTTCTCCCTCTCTAGCGATGCCACCGGAGGTCTTGCATATGGCGCTGCTGGAGGTGCCACCGATGCCGGCTACGACGCCTTCGACCAGAGTTACGATGAGGTCGTCCTCTACGGAAACGGAACCATCAACTGGGACGCCACCTACATGTTCGCATACCAGGCTCTGGGTGAGATGACCAAGATCGGAAAGTACATCTCCAACGGGTTCTATGGCAAGTCCAGCGACAACAAGGTCTACACCTACTACGAGGGTTGCTCCGATGGAGGACGTGAGGGTATGAGTCAAGTCCAGCGCTGGGGTGAGGAGTACGACGGTGTTATTACCGGTGCTCCTGCCTTCCGTTTCGCTCAGCAGCAGGTTCACCACGTCTACTCGTCCGCTGTCGAGCAGACTCTGGGCTACTACCCTCCTCCCTGTGAGTTGGCAAAGATCGTGAACGCCACCATTGCCGCTTGTGATCCTCTTGATGGAAGAACCGACGGCGTCATTTCCCGCACGGATCTTTGCAAGCTCAACTTCAACCTGACCTCCATCATCGGCCAGCCTTACAGCTGCGCTGCCCAGACGAGCACATCTCTCGGCTTTGGCTTCAGCAATGGCAAACGCAGCAATGTCAAGCGTCAGGCTGAGGGTAGCACGACCAGCTACCAGCCAGCTCAGAACGGGACTGTCTCTGCCGAGGGTGTCGCTGTCGCTCAGGCCATCTACAACGGTCTCCACAATAGCAAGGGCGAGCGCGCTTACCTGTCCTGGCAGATCGGTTCGGAGCTCAGTGACGCGACCACCGACTACAACTCTGACACTGGAAAGTGGGAGCTCAGCATCCCGTCGACTGGTGGTGAGTACGTCACCAAGTTCGTTCAGCTCCTGAACATCGACAACCTCTCGGACCTCAACAACGTCACCTACGACACCCTGGTTGACTGGATGAACACCGGTATGGTGCGCTACCTGGACAGCCTCCAGACCACCCTCCCCGATCTGACTCCCTTCCAATCATCTGGCGGAAAGCTGCTGCACTACCACGGCGAATCCGACCCCAGTATCCCTGCCGCCTCCTCGATCCACTACTGGCAGTCCGTTCGCTCCATCATGTACAGCAGCCTGTCCGACGAGAAGGCTCTCGAGGCCCTCGAGGACTGGTACCAGTTCTACCTGATCCCCGGTGCCGCCCACTGCGGTACCAACTCTCTCCAGCCCGGACCCTACCCTCAGGTCAACATGGAGACCATGATCGACTGGGTTGAGAATGGCAAGAAGCCTTCCCGCCTCAACGCCACCGTTTCCTCGGGCACCTATGCCGGCGAGACCCAGATGCTCTGCCAGTGGCCCAAGCGTCCTCTCTGGCGCGGCAACTCCAGCAGCTTCGACTGTGTTAACGACGAGAAGTCGATTGACAGCTGGACATACGAGTTCAACGCTTTTAAGGTCCCTGTATACTAGTGTGCTTAAGGTGCAGTTATGGATCACTTCTTGACCACTTGTCGCCGTGGGAGTGGCAATTTGACTGCGTAGTGCTAAGAGAAGTCAATCTTCGAGACCTATATTCATTTTCGATTCTTGCAGAGCTGGCAAGCTCTACTTTGTTTATATACTGTTTACTTATCTTTGGTTGAATGCACATACGCAATTGAGGTCAGCCGAGACAGATACGGAATTATTATTTTGGTACCACTCTGGTCTCCACCTAAATCGAGTTTGCAGAATGGACATACCATCTTCAACACCAGCCAACCTCACTGGACGTAGAACAATAGACTCAAGACTGACTCGAAACCGGCTCAGAATTCCTATAATTACTCTTATTCACACGTTACATATCTAAACGTACTCTCCACCTAAAACACCCTAAAACCCTAAATACCCCCGTCGCCTCCCCTTAGTAGACCTCGACCTCGACCTCCTCGAAATCGCCGAATTCCTCGTATTAACCCGATCAATATCATACGGATTCCCCTCATAAGCCGCTCCCTCCCCCTGCTCAACAGTCGAGACAGACTCCATCCTCACCAACTCACCCTCCCCCTCACCACCCCCTTCACTACTATTCCTATTAACCTTTTCCTCTACCTTCTCCCCACCCGCCTTCTCCGCCAACCTCCTCACAAAGTCATCCGCCTCAGCCGCATACTTACACCCCCTCCTAATCCTCGCCCCAAACCTATAAAACACAAACGGAAAAGGCAAGCAAATCAACGCCAGGAAACCAGGAACACAGCTCGCCCAATGCACTCCCAGTCCAGCGTACATATACCCCGTGAACAGCGGAAAACCCGCCCCAAAACACGATCTTATAATCGAGTTCGCGGCCAGCACGGACGCAGCATAGATCGTGTACGCGTCTATCAGATAGGTCATGATATTCAGGAAGACGAGGACCATTCCGAAGCCGAAGGGCGCGGAGCCTATTATCGGGATTATCCAGTGAACGGGGTCTGTATTTGTCCAGGCGAACCAGAAGAGCCCGATTGGGATCGCGACTGCGCCGATCATTGTCGGCGGGAGCCGGGCTTCGGGTGGTGCAAAGCCATTGTGTGCTTTATGGACGCGGATGTAGCGTTTATTATCGTGCATGTTTAGTGCTACTGCGCTCATCATCCCGATCATTACGCCTAGGAAGGGGAGTGAGGCGATACCCTCCGACCAGCCGCGGTGTTGCTGGAAGACGATCGGGAAGGCGTCGAAGAGCATGTAGAGGGTGCCGTAAACTATGGCCATGTAGGTTGACAGGAGGAGGACGATGGGTTCAGCGAAGAGGAGGATCCAGGGGCGGAGGAGGGCGGTGCTGAATGCTGTTGTTGGGGAGATAGGGCCGCGGTCGAGGTCGAGCGTTGAGCGGTGGTGTTTGCCGGTTAGGGTTGTTAGGCGGGTTGCGCGTTTGCGGAGGAGAAGGGGCGCGTAGGTTTCGGGCACGAGGAGGGATTCAGTGAGCCATATTACGCCTGTAAAGGTTGCGAGGAACCCTTGGACCCAGCGCCAGCCGGCGTTTTCGCTGAGGAAGCCACCGATTATGGGGCCGAGGGTTGGGCCTGTGTGTTTTTTGTTTTTGTTTTATTTTTGGTTAGGTCGGGTTTCTTGTGTGGAGGGAGGGTAAAGTAGTGGGTGTGTACCTAGGAACGGGGCGCCGGCGAACAAGCTCGTTGCTAGACCGCGCTGTTCGGCGGGGAAGATATCGGCAATGACGCCTCCTGCGTTCGTCAATGGGGAGGATCCGAAGGAACCGGCAAAGAATCGCAGGATAATCAGCGTCCAGCTGTTCTGGGCGCCAGCCGCACTGGCGCAGAATGCCGCGAGGGCGCCGTACGAGATGAAGAATACGATCTGGCGACCGATCAGTTCACTCAAGGGTGCCCAGACCAGGGGACCAACTGCGAAGCCTAGAACAAATAGAGACACGCCGAGCGTTGCCACTTCTTGGCTAATACCGAACTGCTTGATTACCTCCTGTATGCCACCTGCGTATGCGGAGGAAGACAGTGAGACGCCGAACGTGGCGAATGCGACGGTGATGGTGTAGGCCCATTTCAGCGTGTTGCTGAAGAGCATCGGGTTGCGTGGATCGTTGGGAATCCATTCCACGATGTAGGGGTCATCGTCAGTACCGGAACCCTTGTAGGGGTACTCGATTATTTCGGGCGTGACGATTCCTTGGTCGACGAGTAGACGCCAGTAGGGGATTCCCTGGGGGTGAGGAGCTTCCTGGGTGTTGTTTTTGGAAGCCATTCCAGGGGAGTTGTATTAGTTTTGGTATGCTACTGTGCATACTGTGCTTGTGGAAAGAAGTAAAATCCAAAGTTAAAAGACAAGCGACATTTTATATTTTCGCCCTATCCCTCGCACAATGAAGCCAGAACCTGTGAGATGATAACATGCATAGACCAGCTATTAACTAAGAAAAAAGATCATGAAACCTGATTGAGGATTGCAGCCCCATTGGCTCAGGAATCAGTACTCATGGTGTGATATCCCCACTTGACCCATCCAATTACCCGCTTTTGCTCCACTGTCCCGTTGACTCGGCTTGTATTTCGGCAAGCCGAATGCATGATCCCGTTGTTGTTGGTGCCGAGGCTCGGATATGAGCCCAGATGCAATACCGCGTTACTGGGCAGACTGGGGCTGTCGAATGGTTCGTAAGTATGATATGCAAGACAAGTGGTTGAATTAAGGTGAATTGGGTCAACCGTTCGTTGAGATCTGCAGGGCTTCGGAATTGTAATCCCTTATTGAAGGTTGAGGTGGTCTAGTCTGGGCGACATATTCAGCGTCCCATACAGGATGTACTGCACGCTATCATCGCTAGTTATCGGTACTCTCATATGTTGCTTGGAGGAAGTTATTAGAAAGGTAGTGGGGTTTGTATTGAAACGGGGTTATCATGTTGGTGAATTGTGAGAGGTCCTGCTCGGATTGAGATGGGCGGGATGAACATATGCGCGGTCTATTTCGTCCTCCATACAGCAATACTTACTGTGTAGAATCAAGGAAAGCCAAAGGAAGAATAGAGGACTCAAAGAGAAGAGTGCAAAAAAAAAACAAATTAAAAAAGAAGTGGTCCCAGGGAGGCTCGAACTCTCGACTTCTGAGTTATTAGCTCAGCACTCTAACCAACTGAGTTATGGGACCATTGATTGATATCGGGCCGGTTATTTACTATTATAGTTCCGCAACAATGTTCTCAACCCCTTTCATTGCTTCATTGACATCAACATACCTACATATCACTCAAAGCCCTATCTGCAAAGCCTTCACTTTCTTCCGTTCATCCGGATCCCTAGAGTCAACGTTCCAAGGCAGGAATGCTCGCCGCGGTTTCTCAGGAGCCGGGCCATTATAATCAAGGAAGCCAGGGCGTGACCTGCTGCAAACTCATTGCAGCGCCTTCAAACGAGTAGATTTAGGGGACGAGTCTCATCCAATAGTTTACTCCGCACCAGTATCAATCTATCTCCTGTAAGCCAGGCAGTTGATTTTTTTTTTTTTTTTTTTTTGCAAAAGAATCTCCCCCAGTTCATTCACCATGCAAGGCTGGCACTTAAAAAATGCGCTCACACTGCGGTGTCTTGGCACTTGCGGACAGGTCAAATATCAACCAGTTGTGTTTCTGCGGTGAGGTTGACCTGGACAAAGAAGGCTGCGCACGTGCAGAAGAGCCGTGGGGAGAGCCAATAGAATATATATGATTCAATTCTCATGAATCATGAAGCTTATCGCTGGCGTACCATCCCTTGCATGCCGCTGTGAATGAGCCTGGAACGTAAATATATATCCATTGATCTTACCTGCCGAACTTCCACAGAGCAACACAAAAATACAACCACTCAAGGACATCTACTCTATTCTTTACCCCATATTGCCTTGCAGCTAGACCTACAAATTATATCAGAGGCCCGCCAATCCAAAATGGGTGGTGTCAACTCTATGCTCGACTGCTTCCCGTCAAGTCCCACCTACAAGCAAGCACCACCCACCCAAAGACCCCGCGCCAGGCAGGAAATCGCATCCGATGTAGTCAATATTATCCTGACTGCCGAGTCGGCCTCTGACATAAAGAAGCGCCTCGAAGAAACCGTCAGCACAGCCAGCTGGACAGAATCTCTGGCTAAAGCCATACTCCACGGCGTAGAGAATGCCATCACTGCCGGTGCCCAGATGGCAGAAGCCTCCTCCAACGCACTCTCACGGGCCAAGGCCGAAGCCTTCGAATTTGCCCATGATTACCCCGTCTTCGTCACTATTCTTGCCATCGGTGTCTTGGCATCCTGACGCCGTGGGTGATTGAGATACTTGGGTTTGGGGAATTGGGCCCAATTGAGGGATCCTTTGCTGCTGCTTGGCAAAGGACATATGCTGGGTATGTTCCTAAAGGATCACTGTTTTCTTTCTTCCAGCGATTGGGGATGATTTGGAAACATTAGATCCAAACAACAATAGCCGGCGTGTGCCTTAAACGCGAGCAAAGATTCTGTGGGTGCTGCCCAGGTGAGCTAGAGGATAAGGCCGTTTTATGTTACCCTCTTATGAAGACAGAGAAAGTGATACATCAATGGAGCCCAATTTTCATCGAGAAGCACAGGGCGTCAGGGAAAGACCACGCCAAAAAAAGGTTGTCGTACCGTTAAGAGTTGGCCCCAAAATCCAGAAGGTATAGGAATGATCAATGACAGAGTACAGCACGGCCCGAACAAGGTCGTGCCGAGAGCGGCTCGGCTGGTAACAAGCTTGACGTATCGCGACTAATTAAGAGATATACTCAATATAACCTAGAAACCAAGAAACATCTATTTTCTCTCAGGGGTAGACCTTAAGTATCGGGGAGCACGTTTGAACCCTCTATTTGCTTCATACTGGGAAATGCAACTATAGTAACAGACCAATATTATCGAATCTTATAGAGATCGAAGCATACTATGAAACTTTATACAAGTGTGCTCTTCTCCCACCTACAATCTCGCCACCTGGGGAGTACAACGGAGAAAAATATCACGACGGCAAATTCGACATCACGAAATCATATTTGACAAAGTACTCATTTAATATCTTGAAAGACGGAGTGGAGGACGAGGTGTATGAATCCAACAATGCGCATCCAAGTTACTCGCCCTCTCGGTTGCCTGGTATCGGAGATAGTCATGGACGCTTTTCCTACATCACCTGCCAGGTATGCTTCTGCAATTATAGAGAATGTCCTATAACTGAACATTATGTAGTCGCCAGTAAAACCTGGCCGGAGTGTCAAGTAATAGTACTGGAATATGATATAGAACCAGCCTAGAGATGATAGAAAAGGCGATATTATCCTAGTTTATTTGGCCGAACTACGCAGTGGACCCGATGTATGAAGGCCAAGAGAAGCTCATTCCATCTGCCACTCAGAAGACCCTGAACGTTTTAGCGCCTGCCGACAGAGAAACCAAGCAGGGTATCACAACATACAAGGGCAGATATTCTGTCCACTACCAAGGCGGCGAGATAGGATGGTCAAATAAGGACATTGAGTATCGCAAACTCCGCCTGAAATACCAAGGTGATGGACAGACGCAGTTTGGGTCTCGTGCGCGCAGCCTCCATTACTTTCTTTCATCAATTGGAAAATCATCAGGCACCCGACAGGGCAAAACTACTATCCTTGGTCGATGAAGTGGGCAACAGGTTCACGGGCCAGACGATTATAGTGAGCTGTTAAATGGGAAATGGTCGCACGGGGACCTTCATTGAAGCACGGGAGATGATTAGGGCGACTGTCAAAGCAAGGAGCACAAGCTGCTTTTACTTTTCTAGCTAACCCAATCACGATCGCATTGTCGAGTTACGGAAGATACGAGGAGTGATTGATAATCGCAGGCAGTTGGTGTTTCTACATGAGTTGGCAGCATGGGCGTTTGACCGGATAGCTGGAGGCAATACTAATGCCCAAGCCGGGGTTGCGACTAAGAGGTCTAACCCACCCAATCAGAATCGCCGGCCGTCAACCAGCTGAGCGTCTGTATCCCTTGGACTGGTGTTTATCATGATTTATTTCTTATGAGTGATGCGCTTGACTAGAACTCTATACTGCTCTTTTTCAGGAAGTGATACCCCTACGTGATAACAAGTCGGAGATTTACCGGAGCAGAATTTCTTTGTATATCAATCACTGAATAACCTTCTGCATAGATATTAATAAAGAAAACTATCTGAATATAAAAGAAAAAAACATACAACAGCCGGGATTCGCTGGTGGTCACCCACCCAACTACTAACCAGCCGGCGTGTGGCTTAAGTACGGCTGAGCGGACGGGAAGCCCTGTTTTCCACACCCTATGGTCGTATGTACTATCTTGATATCAGTACAGGTATATGTAGGGCATCATTGACGGGCAATCTAATAATGCCTACCCACTTTCATGTCCTAGGTAACACATGGCATATCCCAACCACTGCAAATTCAGACTATCTGGTGCCAAATTTAGGAAACCATTTCATTATAATTACCATTGCTGCGTAAAGGAGTGATTCATGGTACATACAGAGTACACACAGGCGCATTTCCCACATTAGACCCCCCCATAATCAACAAAGAGAGACATGTATATTTTTTTTCTATTTCATTTCTCCACCAAATTGGTTCAGACAAAACAGCGAGA
Source organism: Aspergillus hancockii (assembly GCA_001696595.2). Classification (NCBI taxonomy): domain Eukaryota; kingdom Fungi; phylum Ascomycota; class Eurotiomycetes; order Eurotiales; family Aspergillaceae; genus Aspergillus; species Aspergillus hancockii. Next base: position 25,448 of record MBFL02000052.1, on the reverse strand, counting down.
ACTTTTAGTTGGGTAATCCAAAGATCGGTTTTTAGTTGTCCTCTGTGGCTTCGGCTGCATTGATTTTCTGGCAGCAACCCCAGCAGCCCTAAACAAGAACCCACTGTTACTATACCCCCTACTCAGGATATCAGGTCCTAGGAACTTACTTCGTAGCCAGATGCTCTCTGTAGGCAGTATCGATCAGCATCACAATCCCGTGGGAATACAGCCCTACAGTGACTTACCTCTCCAGCAGCGCAAGCAGGCTGTACCTCTTGGCACATCGAGAGGCACATCTCGCTCTGAGCTGCGGTAGCCAGAAGGAGGAGGGCCATGACGAAAGCAGGAAGACGAAGCATTGTGATGGGCTTTGAGAATGAACTCGTGTTCAAAGGATGAAATAAAGTTGTTTGTTGAAAAAAGTGCTTCTTGAAGGAGTTGATGTTCGTTGGTGATCGTTGGTGATTCAGACTCGATTTCGAGATGATCTTCCAAGTACTTATAGCCCTCTGTAAAGACCTGCAGTCCGATTCTATCCCTTACAGAACGGCATGTAAGGGGCCTAGATCTGCTTGGCGAGGATGGTAATTTGATGGCATGTTGCTATACACATCGATTGATTTCTCATTTCGGGTGAGTAGTGTTGGATAGGTGGTGAGTGACAAGCGAAATAGATTGTTCTGCATGGGGTGACAATGAAAATTCTGATGACAATTACCTAAAAATCAGAGGCTGTTGCCGCAAAGTATCAGGGGGTTGAGGCACATGCGAACAATGAACATTTTCATAGGATATTGTGTCCAAGGATTACAATGCAATGATTCTTGCATACTGGCCCTGAATAATGTATCGAAGTTTTCCTCGGAGTTGATGTGGTTGCAGGTCCTGCCTATTATCATCGATAAACTACAACTTGCATCATGACATGGCAGGGACCTGGTCTATCCGCAGACATTCCATGCATATAAGTTATGTCATGATATCACTGTAGCACTGCAGGTGGCGGACGCACATCCCCTGCATGAATTAGGATCTTTTTGGCCATGGGGCAGAGAGGAACCCCGACCCTTGAAATGTTCTAGAACGGCGGGTAGAGCCGGATAAGATCATTCTTTTTGACTTGATCTTATGACTGAAAATATTGTACGCGGGAGAAACGTGACAGTCGCCTTTAACTGGCCAGGCTGGTATGGCGAGCACTCGTGGAGAGGGTAATCGATGGTTACTCGTCTCCTTAGAATACGCGCAACATTTCTAGCGTTTGTGTGGACGCAACGGTAGAATTTTCTGGATGCATGATTACTTCTCTCGAACAAGGTTCTATTTTAAAACAAACTACGGAGCAAGGAGGCTAGAAAGCTAGAAATCCCGATGGAAACCGACCTGTTGTGTAGCAAGTGGAGACTCCTAAGCAGAGACTTTGAATTTAATTATTAGCCCTGATGATCTACAGGGCTTATGTTAACCTGAAGGGCTCGTTCCCCCGCATTCCGTACTTTTTTTTCATGTCCGAATAACGGCAGCCCTCGGGATGCAGCTTTATGCACTAATGCAAAACATACGAGCAATTTAGAGCGCGTGGAGTGACACTGGCAAAGGCATAACCATGCGTGATTTCCTTGTGGGCTGTATTCAATTGAAATTCTAGAAGTGAATCTGGACTATATTGAGACCCCTGCTAACCGGCCTGTCACGTGTCCCAATGTCCAGAGCCGGCATTGTTTACTTTCACTCTCGTCTCGTACCTGTGCCTGATCTTTGACGCACACTCATTGCCGCGGCAATATGTTACCCAGCAGATCCATTTTGCAGATTCTAACACGTCTGTGCATCAGGTCATCCAGTGGTTACCAAAAGGTAGCATGCCGTGCAGTCTCAGTGAATTCCTGCCGTGTCCAAAAGGCGTCGTCGGCGCCCGGAGACATCACCACGAAGAGGAACGATGATCTGCGATGCTTAGTTACCCGCCAAGCCAGAGGGCACAACAGGTGTTGGAGTCCGAGTGGATGAGGGGACGGGGATTGCCGGCTTTAGAGGCGAGTCGGAACACTAGATGATTCGGAGCTGCATTGCTTTGACCAGAGCGGCTTGACCGGTAATGAATTAAATGCATATACCGCATAGTATAGCGGAAGGACCGGCATTGTCTTCTGTCGGACAACGTTCCGTTTAAGATTTCTTCAACTCGAATATGATACTGACAGATAGGAATTTAATCTGAGTATGGAAGACAGTCTCTAATATCCTTTGATATGTTGGCAGTACTATTCCAGTAGAATGGTGTGCGGCAGAGCATCTGCTGTCCGAATCCGGTAGGCGTACTGTGGAGATGCTGACCTTGGCCTGATTGGTGAGAGTTGTGGTCGCTTACCACTAGTGCCGCACGGACCAACAGCCGTCGTCTTTAAATACCGTGTCGCCCGCCCGCTCTTTAGAAGTTTTTTTTCTTTTCTTTTCCAGCTCTCTTTGCCTTTTGGCTTAGATCAAGTGTAGTATCTGTTCTTTTCAGTTTAATCTCTGAAAGTATTCCATAGGAATACAACATTGATTATACTTATTTTTGGTCTCCGTGGCAGGGCCCCTGTGCTTGCGCATGCTTTGCCACACAGTGTCATCGGGCTTACACTACCCCCGATTGACGCGAACTTTCCTTTTTTCATCAATTTGGTCGGTATACCGACTGCTTGGAGAAGAAAGCGTACAGTGATTCGAAATCGGCTTGACCAATAAACATAAGATGGCTTTTGGTCCAAGCCCCACCGCCAAGGCCCAAGCGTAGATCGAATATCGACCCGGCAGCATTTTACTGAGGCCCTCACTTCAATGCGGTCTTGCCCAAGGATTTACCAGGTCTCAAGGCTGGCCGTGGGGCTGGAAGATAAACATCATAGGTGTGTTGGTCAGGCCGATTTCGAGAATCACTGTATAGAATATTCAATTCACAGAACTTGAGCATATTTGCCAGAGCGCAGTTAGAAATACCTGGGATATTCAATACAATGCACCGCCGGTTGGTGTTGGTCGAGTAGCACTATCGAGACCGAGTCTCCGAGAAGCCTTTGTTGGTCACTCCACAGTCACTGTGCCGTTACCACTTAAAAGTGAATCCAAGTTGCTCAGGCTCACCACTCGCAAGTAGTTGAAGTCCACGCTTCTCCAAGTCCTGACAGAATGCCCTTGTTGAAGAGAAACCCTCTACCGAGTGGTCTTGATCGACGTCGTTACAGCTGTCACCCGTGGGCTCTCCTCTATTGGCTACTCCACCGTTGGTTCCTCTCGTAAGGAGCGACTCTGTGTGTGCAGCCAATTCCGCAACCGGGGCATGTTCCTTAGGACCCTCGGTCAGACATCGACCCCTATAAATCTCAAAGCCGTAGATTATCAGGTAGTACAGGGAGCCGAGAGCGAACTGCTCTCTTCGAGGACCCAGGAAACAGGAGTTTCCACGTCGTCCTTGGTCCGTCTCGTTGCTATTGAGTATTCTTCCATACGGGGGCCATGCAAACTTCGAAATTCGTCTCGATTTCCGCCGCACAATCAAAATTAGATAGTTTCAGACAGTTGCGATCAAGAAGGATATTTTCAGGTCGTAAGTCACCATGAGCAAGATTAAGCGATTCGAGAAAAGCAACGGCTTGAGCAAGGTCGTTCATCCTTTCTTTTCGTAGGGGTGAAGGTTCCAAATTTTCCACTATGTTTAGCGGGTCTCGAATATGAACCTGTTGAGCCCTAGAAGAAAGGGACCCATCTAGCACGTTGGTCTCTTTCGAACTCTTCGGACTTAGGGACTTTGACCACAATACGAGGATGGACCTCATAGACGAAAGGAAATGCCTCCTCCCCATATCCAGTGCACATTAGGAAATTGGCGTTGAATGTCCATAACAAGAATGCAATACGAGAAGCGATATCTTGAAGCGTAGAGGAAGAAGAAAATGCTCATTCAGATCAAGGCAAATCACAGGACTTCTGGCTCTCATTTGAATTCTTCCACGATAGTCGGTATGAGACCCCCCAGGGGGAAAAAGGAAACTCTTCGGGGTAACACAAGCTGGAGTCTTGTGAAATAGTGATTCTGCTGCCGTCATACTCATCAAGTCCCCGCAGCCGATCAGTCAAGAACTGTGCAGTCTCATCGGTAGCACTACCGCGCCCGCTAGCGGTTTTCAACACCTTCATGGTTCCTCTCCTTCGCAGGACAAATCTAAGTATCCCCCTCACCCACCGTGCATCTACTCCTTCAACTCACCCGAATCGCCGAGCCCTTGAATCACCAAGACCGCTGCTCCGCTGGCGATGGATGAAAATAGCTGTAGTGCAGAGCGTAAGCTTTTAGGGTTGCAAAGAAGCGCTATCTCATTCCACCCGAGTTAGTTCTCTACTGTAGCAGCATTGGCCTTTGTTCTGTAAAGAAGTAGATATGGCTGCAGGCTGTAGCGATAGAAGCACGGTGGGGTGTAGATCTTGTCAAATCGCTAGACATTCTACTCTGTTTGGAAAATTTGGTTAGAATAGTCCAATAGACTTTTATGGAGTCTTAACATGCATTTTAAAATTTTTAGTAACGATGTGCGATTGCAGTATAGTTAATTTAAGTAGAGGCTGTGGAGAGAGTCACTAAACGCCTAGCAGTGTGTTTTAAGGCAGGGTTAGGAAAACAACTGGGTGAGCGTATGTAGGGGAAGCTGTTTTCGACTAACACCATATCTTCTCACATTGGCAACACTTCCTGAATCCCATACATCGGATCAAGTATGCATTAGATAATGACAATGTGCTCATTACACGTCCTTGACAATTATGGCCGCGCGTTGCCCCCAGAGGCAGCCTTCGACGTTGTTCAATCGTCCTGACTAGGCCCATATGCTCGGACCTGCAGTACTTCACCTAAATTTAGTAGGAAAGAATTCCGAAAGGCAAGGTATAATGCAGATCAACAAGGGCAAGCTCGACGCGTGACCTCTCGGCTCACCACTTACCTCACCTCTTTTCTAAAGCACACAAGTTATCGAGGCTTCCCCAGGAGTGAGGGCAAGATGCCCCTCAGTCCAAATTGTGAGATAACCTCTCTGTAGCATGATTTTGTCACACGAGCTTCCCTATACAGCTCCATAAGTTGCGTAGCTAGTGTTTCTGTAAAGGGTAAGAAGCATGCCTCGGAGACTGGGATCGTGATGATCGGCAACTTTGTTACTCGTTCTGTTGATAAATGTCCGTCCTGCATACCGGACCATCTATAGGATTTTCCCATCACCAAGGGATAAACCTGTTTAGCCTCACTTCATACCGTAGCAAATGCTCGGGGCCAGAGTTGCATGGGATAGAGCACGTCATGGACGGCGCTCTTATTTGTGCAACCATAACCTGTGCTGCTCTATTTCTCGTCTCATCAGAGCTGCAGCAGATTCAATCTCTTCTACTTCCTGGCTCACAAAATGGAGGATATGGGTAAGGAAAAGGCCCCGGAGGCCCTCAGCAAAGAACCGAGCATCCCATCTCCCACGGAGTCCTCCCAAACCTTTGACCTAGATCGGGAATACAACAACCCTAAATTGCCTCCTGTAGATGGAGGACTGCACGCATGGCTTTTCCTGGCTGCATGTTTTATGGTGGAAGGTACGGTATGGGGTGAGTGAACCGTTACCTCACTGGGAAAGCCAGCATCTGACGAGTTTCTGGATTAGGATTCGCCGCCTGTTTCGGTGTATTTCAGAACTACTATCGAAATGACCCGACATTCCAGGGATCCCATGCGATCGCGGCGATAGGGACCTGCGCAATGGTCAGTAAGAGTATTCTGTTCCCAGAAGGCGAAGGTGCAGCTTCTAATGACGACCCTGCAGGGCATGGCCTATCTGCTCTCCCCGGTCGTGATGGCTATTTTGATAGCATTCCCTAGAATGCAACGATGGACATCTTCCATAGCGTTTGTAGTCATATCACTTTCACTTGCACTGAGCTCCTTCTCCAAAACCGTCACGCACCTGATCCTATCCCAAGGAATCGCATACGGCACAGCAGGCTGCTTCGCCTACGCTCCATCCATCCTATTCATGCCGGACTGGTTCGTGAAAAAGAAAAGCCTCGCCTTCGGCATAGTCTGGGTAAACCATCCTCCCTCCCCTCAACCCCCCAAACCTACATAAACCAACTAACAACCCCCCAAAACCAGAGCGGCTCAGGCCTCACAGGAATAGTCTTCCCCCTAATCCTCCAAACCCTCCTGGACCGCTACAGCTGGCAAACCACCCTCCGCATCTCCTCCGTCGCGATATTCCTCCTCGCGGCCCCCTTCATGTTCTTCCACAAACCGCGCACCCCCCACCTCGCCCAATCCCATGCCTCCCTCGACCTAACCTTCAACCTTAACAAAACCTACCTAATCTACCAACTGGGCAACATAATCCAGTCACTCGGCTTCTTCCTCCCCCAAGTCTTCCTCCCCTCCTACGCCCAACTCCTTGGCGCAAGGGGCCTTCGCGCCTCCTCCACAATAACAGTCTTCAACATCTCAAACATGGCCGGCTGCATCCTAATCGGCTACCTAGCAGACCGATACCACGTCACGACATGCATCTTGATTTCCACGATCGGCGCCGTGGTCTCTACATTCCTGATCTGGGGCCTCAGCGTGAGTTTGGCTCCGCTTTATCTCTTCTGTATTGTGTACGGGTGTACCGGGGGGAGTTTCTCGTCGTCGTGGTCTGCGACCAGTGCCGAGGTGAGGAGGGTTCATCCGAGTGCGGACTTAAGTATGGTTTTTGCGTTTTTGGAGACGGGGCGCGGGATTGGGAATGTGGTGAGTGGGCCTTTGAGTGAGGAGTTGCTTAAGTTGGAGCTTTGGGAGGGGAGGGCTTTCGGGGCTTATGGGACGGTGTATGGGGTTATCGTTGTTTTGACGGGGTTGACGACGCTTGTTGGGGGGATTTCGGTTGTGGCGAGGGCGTTTAGGTGGATTTGATCTTGTTTGGTTGTTTTTTTGGGGTGACAGGGTTGGGAGTGAGGATTACAGGTCTGTGTTGGGTTGTATACATGTTATGTTGGGTTATGTTGGTTTAGACTGCTGTGGGACGTGGATACAAGGTGAGAGCGACACGTCGGTCTGATGTTTTCCTAGAAAAGACGAATTATACAGAATGTTTATTTTATAATTACTCAATACTTTAACTTTATCTCCTTCTTCTGTCATATACAGGAATTCACACTATACACATGATCACATACCGATCGTCAAATATATGCACCCAAACACCCGAAACGCCGCTGTTGCAATATGTAAAACAAAAGAAAAAAAAGAGACCACTCATCGGGTAGCGGGTCAAAATGAGCATCGCTTTCTAAATGCACGCACAGCCGCCATGCCAATCAACCCCCCAAACAAAGAAATTACACCGCAGAACCCGCGGGCATTATCGTACCTAAGTCTATAAGCTCTCGCGGAGCCTCTCCTGCCACGTCTTCGGCGTGGACGTCTCCCACGAGTAGTTATGGAGGCGACCAGTCTGCAGATCCGCCTCGAGCGGGTGCACGAAGTGCGTGCGGTAGAGGATCTTGTGACCGAAATACAGGACGACGAAGATAATCACGCAAACGTACGCGACGAAGAAATCCGACACATTAAAGGTGGGGATGAATGCCGTGAATCCCTGCGTGAGGATGATCAGGACGCTGAAGAAGAGTCCGTACCAGGTGAGGTAGGGCTGCCAAGCGGCCTTGTAGGGCAGGGTATCACGGGAGATGTCGCGTGCCTTCAGGGCGCGCATGAAGGCCAGGTGGCTCAGGCTGATGGCCGTCCAGCAGATGAATCCAGCGACACTGGAGATGTTGACGAGCCAGTTGAAGACCTTTCCGCCGGAGTTGGAGACATTCATGAAGCCGAGGAGGCCGAAGGCGGCGGTGAAGGCGACGCTGACGTAGGGGACACCGCGGTGGGTGACCCAGCCGAAGATCGGGGGCGCGAACTTCTCCTGGGCCAGGCCGAGGAGGACACGGCTGCCGCTGTAGACGTTGGAGTTGGCGGCTGAGAGGACGACGGTGAGGAGCACGGCGTTGATCAGACTGGGGAGGACCTTCACGCCGGCGAGCTTGGCGGCGATGACCATGGGGGAGGCGGAGGCGTCGTTGTTCTCGGAGATGAGGTTAGGGTGGTCGTAGGGAACCAGCAAGCCCATGAAGAAGATCGTCAGGACGAAGAAGACGAGGATACGGATGAAGGTCTTGCGGATGGCGGAGGGGACGGTCTTCTCTGGGTTTTCGGTCTCACCGGCGGCGACACCAACCAACTCGGTACCCTGATAGGAGAAACCGGCCTGTACCAGGACAGCCCAGAAGCCGACGAACTTGGAGATGGGCTGAGATGCGTCGACCAGGTAGGGAGCGAATGCTCCGGGATTCTTCCATGTGTCGAATCCAAGGTAACCCTGTTTTCCAACACCGGCGTCAATGCAGATGGCGAAAATCATGAATCCGAGAACGGTGACAACCTTGATCATCGAAAACCAGAACTCAAGTTCTCCGTAGAATCCGACCGGAAGAAAGTTGATGAGGGTAATCACCACCCAGAAAATGGCGATGAAGATCGCTATCGACAGTTCATCGTCCCAGTATTGTATGATCAGGCCGGTAGCGGTGAGTTCCACCGCGTATGTCGAAGCCCAGTTAAACCAGTAAATCCAACCCATTGCACAACCCAGACTGGGATCGACCAGTCGTGCGGTATAAGAGGTGAACGAACCTGAGATTGGAAGATATGTTGCGACCTCACCTGCACCAAATTAGTACCCCGCACCCACCCTGCATCGAAGAACGGGATTTACCTAGAGATGACATGACCGAGAAGACGATAGTACCGACGAAGATATAGGCAATGAGGGCGCCTGCCGGACCGGAGTGTGCGATGGCAGTTCCACTACTGATGAACAAACCCGTTCCGATTGTACCACCTGGATGCTGTTAGGCCCGAGTCCGACTACGCTGACTTTGAATCCCGAACTGACCGATAGCAATCATCTGCAAATGTCTGCTCTTCAGCTTACGCTGCAATTCCAGCGGCGGCGTGTCTCCTCCAATTCCATCCTTTTCCGGATCTTCGTTCCCACGCGCTGTGCCATCCTTCTTGGTGAACTTGTTCACGGGAACCGCGTCTGTCTTTGCCCCAATCTTGTCATTGTCGATTCCAGTGGTGGTTTCTGTCACCTGCGGCGCAGAGGTGACCTCGTCGACGGCCATCCCGGCCGAATACTAAGTAGGGCAGGTGATAGCGACTTAGAAGGATATAGATCGGGAGAGGATTGCGAAGGGGGGTTACGTGCATGCACGAGGTCGATGATCTCAGTCAAGAAGGAAGAAAGCTTTTACGAACAGATTCTACGGAGTCACACGATTGGGAATTTCTTTTCTTTTCTTTTTTCTTTTTTCATATTTTTTTTTTCCCGGTTGAAGAAAATTCTCATTGAGTCAAAATGGATTAAGACTCCGTCGAAAGACCCACCTGCAGGGTTTTCAGTGGCCGAGACGCGCCAAACCATTATGTAACGACCAACGGCGAGCCGATGGGAGCGGAAAGTGGCCTTCAACTTGTGGTGTCATTGCGGCTTCTTGGACGGCGAGTGCCGGGACGGCTTTCCTTACGGCATGGCTGAGGTTTAGTCAATGTCTTTTCTACCCCGAGAGCTTTGAAACCAATGGTCTTTGGCACTTCGATTACTGTTGTAATGAATGTAAGAGAGTTCGCTGTGGTGGGTCTCTGGCAATATCAATCAATGCCAAGGCCTAGAAGGCTGAAACCCCTCGAGTTTAGATAAAGCAAGGCTGGAATTGAGTTGTCACACGGAATTTTCTGCAGGGTTCTACAATGATATCAATGCAAACCACTAACAGGCCACCAGGGTGGCGATATCAGGGGACGGATCTCATGGTGGACTTGTTGCCCTTTCAGCTGCGGTTCCTTAGGGCAGGACTCAATCACGGTTTTCTTTTCTTTTGCCCCCTCGATGGCAAAATGAGTTCAAAATGGCCGTTTGAGGGCAAGCGTCGGCTGGGCTCCGACACTAGTCCCCAAACGGTATAAAGCTGGTTGGAAACCTCTTATCAGTCACGTGGTTATAGCATTGGATCAAAACAAAATGAATGACGAACATACTCATGATGCACAGTTCGGACGGAAAAAGAGACTATTTCTGTCCGTGGTTTGGATACGAGTCATGAATGGCTGCGAGTCTTGACAAAGGAACGTACGCCTTATGCTGATGAGTCATATTGGGAAGCTTGGGGTGTCTACTGAGGACAGTGCAAGAATTCCATCACTGCAACCCTTTTGTATGAATTTATTTATATTTTTTCATTATCTTCTTATCAAGAATTCAATAGTATGCGACAACACTGTGAATCTATTAAATGGTGCATTTATCGAACTTTCCAAATGTTGCTAATTCGATAGCTGTGACACGGCTATCGAGTGGAACCCCAAGGGTTCTAGTCCTGACGTCTAGTAATGTCCCTTTCTCCCTAGAGTCTCTTTACAACTAGGCGATTATAAATGCCTAGGTATTATTGTTGATTGCCACCAGCTAATAACAACTAGCGGAGAAAAAAAGCAACACAATTAATCCACCACCCCGTTCTAGACACCCTTTTTTTCGAATTTGACTAGAAGCCGAAGAGGAACAGGTTTGTCCACAATACAACCCAAAAGGATACTGTACCCTTTCGGACGTCTCTGTATACATTGGTAGAAAGTATAACCTGCAGAGGGAAGCGATCTAAAGAGCTTCAAGATGATTCAAGTGTTGAAATGAGCTACGCGAGTAGCCCTGGCTGTTATAGCAAAGAAGAGACCGGTAACACACAGATATTTATGTCTAAAGAAGGATTTCTATGTATTATACATGGTCTCATGCAAAACAGACGAGGATACTAATACAAAAGAAACCAGAATAATTCCTCAATAGGAAGGCAGGCACCAACGCTCATAGTCTAGCAATAGTCCAATCCAATTATATCACACCCGCATATCACATAGTATAATTACTAGGCAGAAACAAAGGACCAATCAGCCACCCATACCCAGATAACCAAATAGTACAAACTCAATCACCCATGCCGTGACCCATCCCTATGAATCTCATACATCGTAGTAACCTGAATGCCCCCCTTGGGCTGCTGCCCAGCCTCCTCATCCGACAAGCTCCCCGTTGTCCCGGTCCGCCCATCATTAACATACGTGTGGTGTCCCGTATCGCGGAGGATGAACTCGTCGCTGGACCGCTCGCCTAGCTTCGTCCCCCCCATGGAACCCAGTTGACTTGGTTTCGATTTCCCGAAGACTGATAGACTGTAGCTTTGTTTGGCGTTTCGAGAGGAAGGATCTTTGGAGGACCCGAGCCAGATCGAGCTGCTGAAGAGGGGTTTGATGCAAGGGGCGTTGACGGCGATGATGGCTACGAACTATTTTTTTTCTTCTATTAGTTGATTGTATGTATGTAATTGTGTTTGGTCTCTTGAGATCCAGTAAAAGAAAAAGAAATAAGAATTTAATTGATAGGGGAGAAGGAGGCGACGTACCGTTTCGCGAATAGCCCAGATGGTACTGGTGTTGATGCTGTCGATGCTCTGTAAGGAGAGGACACAGCGGAGTAGGGTCGCGATCATGACGAAGATACCCCCGCAGAGGAGGACACCAATGATAAGTTTCCTGTTGCCATGCAGGTTAGGAAATTGCTTGTTGTGCCTCGTGGAGCTCTACATACCGTCGCAATGCGAGTCGAACTTTTGCCAACAATGGAACTGGAATACACACTAGGATTGCGTCGGTTCTGTGAGTCATTAGCATGTTGCTTTGTAGTGGAGTCTTCGTTGGCTACGAACGAGACATTCGTGACCGCGATCACGATATAGTTCACATAGCCGGCGGAGCAGTTGACTGCAGGTCACGAATTAATATTGGCTTGGTTTATAACGGGAGTAAAGGAGCCTTACGACCGGGATCGGGATAAACCTGCCAATTCTTATGGAGCGGACGGCAGTGCAAGAATATATTCAGGATGACAGCCGTGTATGTGCATACACAAAGAACCGCATTGAACTTGACAAGTTTCTGTTGGACGAGACCGAGCCTGAGAGATGAAGTCAATCTGGTGGACGGATCGATGGACAGTGACAGGTCTTACGTGAGGCGGTTGTAGAAGAATAGCATGCAGGCCTTCAGAGACCAAATCAGGGTTACATAGCAAGTCCAGCCGGCCAGAAGACATTTCGAACCTCGGGCGAGCAGTTCAATTTGTTCTGGAGTCAGGGTGGCCCTCTGAGAGTCACTGAGACCGATGTTGGTGCCATATTGACCTGAGAAGTTTAGTATGTGACGGACGTAAACCGGAGAGAGTAGAGAAACCCACCGATCAGTTCTAGCATGCTCAGTTCTGCCTGGTGTGTGTTAGTGACATGCCATGACATCTGGACAAAAAGGGAGGACTCACAGTCCAGAAGGCGAGAGTCACAAACGCGAAGTAGTCATCTCCCTGCCAATTTCTGATACCCACCACTTTGAAGCGGGCGAAAATGCGAAGGAGGATCACGACGGTTCCAATGCCGTATTCCGTCCATGCTTCCGTCTGGAAGGGAGTTGCCTGACCCATTGTGGAGGGGAGAACCGGTTTGCTGGGATGGATAAAATTCGTGGGTGGCACCACTCAGGTTATATTAGGCCCAGAAGCATGTAGAAGTGGTCTAGCCTGTAGAGAGCTAGCTGTCAAGATAATCATCGAAACTCACTGGACTATTGTCCATGGAACCGTAGATTGAGAACATTCGTATACTGAACCATCAACCTGTAGCGACGTCGGAATAGGAGTTAAAGTTTTTTATAGTTTTGCAGTACCAAGGGTTCAACCAAGAAGACAAGCCGTCCCCCAGTTTGGAAAGTAATGAGAAAAGGTACCGAAGAACAGACTGACTTGAACAGCTATTCCGGTAGTCTATACGCACATATTTGGACAAGATCATCATACGGATTGCCATAAATTCCGATTTTCAGGTTACTTATACGGCTAGGGGTGCTGTAGCGGCTTGTCGAGTGGATATTGGGTGGGCTCTTCTACCGCATCTGCGTTTCGAGACATCGGATCTGCCTGGCATTTGAGAACACTGACGAATAGTTGTCTCGTTCAACGGTTGCAGGAATGCCCCCGTCTTTCGCAGACTAAGGACGGAGTACTGTGACGTCGGATTTCAATGGGACCATGCTTGGTATTTGTGGTGGCGACCACCCCTGACCAGGGCGTGTACGCCTGCGTCGTTAGTTTGGGGTTAGGGGAGTGCCAACGACATACAAAGAACACGGATAGGGCCAATCTTTCTTGAGCGAAGTCGCTCCAAAGCTTCAAAAGATCCATTCTGGCGTACGGCTGAGACCAGCCGGTGGAGAAAACGTTAATCTGGCGCCAATTTTCTTTTAGTCTGCTCCAGTGCCGAACATAATAAGAATATTTTACGGAATCGTAGCTCGTCTGTGACGGGTTTGTTGACCGTTCATAGGCTATAGAAGAAGCTATTAATCATTATAGTTCCTTAGGTTGCCAATTAGGGCATGTGACAGGCGCTACAGAGGGCAACCAAAGACCCACGATATAAATGGATGTGCGGAGTGCCACATCGTGGCCCACTTTTTGGGGTATTGCCCTTGATTCGTGCATAGGATCTGAATCTGAATTTAACTAGCGCAGTCCGAGACGATAATTTTACCAGCCGTGTCCGCTCCACCATTCACAGATTCGCGGACGACGGAAAGTGGAGGCATAGACATCGTGTCCGTGTTGGGGCTAAAACTCGAGCCATCTTCTTGGAGTCTGTGGAGCCATAAATCTACTGTTGATCACTTCGTATCTGAAGGTTGGTACAGAGTATGTACAGACTTTCAGGGATGACCTCTGCTGGACGAAGGGACTGGCAAAAAAAAGAAGAGTCGAGGAGGAAAATTTTAACTTTTAATCACAATCTGCGGATTCGGTGGCAACCGAGGAAGAAACCGGTTGGTAGACAACACAAATAGACCTGCAGGTGTTATGCGCCTCCCTAACTAGACTTCCCCGTTGATCATCGTCTTCGCTTATGGTGCGACGATTGGCAAGGACTTAATGTCGCAAGCGGCGTCTTGGCCCTCGGTTGTGGAACAACCCACGACCTAAAATCCTGTCTGTAACCTTACTAAATAGGCCACTACAATGACGAATCACAAAAGCTTTGTTTCTCCAAAGAGGCTCTAGAGGATGCCTATGAACTACCTCTATAGTTGTGGGTCGTACAGCAGGGGTCATATCAAACGATTTTCGAACATCATTGCTCAATGGCCGGGAAACTATCTCTTCCTTCTGCATGACCGGGCCAAGTTATCAGTAGATGACATTCCTCTTAGGCTTTAGAGCCAAGCTAGCCACGGGGTAAATAATCCCGCTGTCCGAGTAGCTCATTCTCCTCTTTTTTAGACTGGCCCCTCGCGTTGGAATGCAGGAGTCGGTCATGGCTTGTGTGCTTGGAGTGGGGAGGATCCATCTTGCTGGCACCTACTCACACCACCGGCAAGAGATAATTACGTGGGCATAAAAGGGGACCGACTGCCGACATGGCGGGAAAACAGCTGAGTGAGAGTCCTAGTCAGTTTCATTTCTTTTGCGCTGTCTTTTGTTTTGTCTTCTGCTTGCCTAACATAGACCGTTGAAAGCCGCCACCATGAGTTCGATTGAGTCTGCAGATGTCTACGATTACATAATCTGTGGGTACGTATAGGTTGCTTCCAAGGTTTAGACGAACGTTCAAGTGTACATTTGAACTCACAATTTGGCCGACAGGGGTGGCACTGCAGGATGCGTCGTCGCTGGTCGCCTCGCAGAAAATCCCGATGTTATGGTGCTGGTGATCGAAGCTGGTCAACATAACAAAGATCTCGAGAACGTACATATGACGGGAGGGTATGATTACTGGACATACTGCTGCCTACAGCATATACTGAACATTGTAGATGGTCGAACAATTTCGACTCAGAAACCGACTGGAACATCCTCACAGAACCCATGAAAGGAGTTGATAACCGACAGGTCAAACTGAGTCGAGGCCGATTCCTGGGAGGTTGCAGTGGATGTAATGGCACATTGTGTGTTCGAGGCAGCAAACAGGATTACGATGACTGGGAGCTGGAAGGGTGGACTGGGGAGGAATTCTTTGCCGCCATGAGAAAGGTACATTTTCTTGAATTTACTTGGAAGTTCATTCAACACCTAACAATATACTGTCTTAGTCGGAGACGTTCCACCCCAAAGACTGGTTCCAGGCCGACCCCAAGAGCCATGGATACGACGGCCCTCTGCATACCGAACCTCACGATCTCGCCCCTATCTCTAATCTCCTCATAGACTCTCTCGTGTCCCAAGGTGTACCCCTACACCACGACATGTTCAGCACCGGTGACATTGCTCACGGATGCGGTCATGCGCCTCGCACTGTCCATAAGGGAATCCGTACTACAGGAGCAGACTTCATAACCAACGACTACCACCGGCCCAACGTTACCATCCAAACCGACACCACTGTTGAACACGTTGCCTTAGAGGAGTGCACAGATGGATTCCGTGCCACAGGCGTCGTGACTAGATTGGCCGATGGAACCACCCGCACTTTTCACGCGAGAAAAGAGGTTGTTATCTCCAGCGGTGCTTACTGTAGCCCTGCTGTACTGATGCGATCTGGAATCGGAGCGCGGGAAGAACTGGAGAAGTTCGAAATTCCATGCAAGATTGACTTGCCCGGCGTCGGGAAGAATCTCATGGATCACTTGGTAAGCGAAATACTGTAAAGAAGCCCGGACAACATCTAACGTAATCTTCTAGATCGTGTTCATGTTCTACGAAACCGAAAAAGAAGGCTTGACGAACGATTGGCATGTATACCACGATGGCAATCTGGCCAAGACATATCAGCAGTGGAAAGAGCACAAGACCGGCTTCCTATCAACGTTCCCCTTCGGCGCTTTTGCATTTGCCCGTCTAGATGAGCGTCTGAAGGACGAACCCCTGTGGAGAGACGCTCCCCGCGAACCCGGCCGTGACCCAATGGGCTTGACGCCGAAGCAGCCCAACATCGAGTTCTTCACTACCGAGTGTTACGGTGGACCCAAACAGTACAACCAGTTCCCTGTCGATAATAAACATGCTTTCTCGATGATCGCAGAACTCTTCGCCCCAAAGTCACGAGGCAGCGTTACCTTGAAATCCAAGGATCCCTTGGAAAACCCCGTCGTTGACTGCAATTATCTGGCTGATCCAATGGACCTCCTGGTTCTGACTGAGGCGTGTCGCTTCGGTAATGAAATTGTCATGAACGGAGCCGGAACTAAAGATATAGTGAAGGGGTCCTGGCCTCCTAATCTGATCCATCATACCTATAAGAGACGTGAAGAGTGGATCCCCTACGTCAAGGAACATGCGACTACCTGTAAGCTTTTTCTTTGTCTAATTAATTGAGTGGGATACTGACATGAATAGGCTATCATGCCTCTGGAACCTGCGCCATGGGCAAGGATGATAATCCTTCCGCTGTCCTAGACAACAAGCTAAGAGTCAAGGGGGTTGCTGGCTTGCGTGTGGCGGACTGCAGCGTAATGCCTTCTCTGCACGGCGGACATACTCAAATGCCGGCATATGGAATTGGGGAGCGGTGCGCCGATTTTATCAAAGATACATGGTAAGCGTGAGGAGATTTCATGGAAATTAGGGCCCATGCAAGTCTTGTACTCTATAGATAAGTAGAGAGGACTTTTCCTACTGAGATTCTTGAAGCTGCACTGCTCCAAATTACCACACCACCGCGACCACAATCCAGCAGTCCTGTTGAAGAAAGCGCAAAGAAGAAAGAGAAAAAGAGAGAATTTTCAGCGGCTCTGAAAGATTGAAGAGTATGCGTTTACTGAAGATTATTGAATGAAGAAAGACAGTATTGCCAGCTATGGAGTACTGACGAGAGGTCTGAACGTAGAATTTAGGCGATGTCCAGAAGTCAGCCTGAAGGCAAGTATTATAGATTGAATGGAACTAATCCTCATGCTATTTTCAAGCGGTTCTTTGTACTTCATGAGTCCTCTTAGGGCTTCACCCCAAATACAAACACTAGTACGAAGTCCAGACGCCAACAGTGATGCTTACGGGCAGCATATCCACCCGGTCCGCAATGCTAATTGGGCAATATACTTAAATCTCGGTTTACAAGTTGCATAGGATAAGTACACCGAGGGGCCGTTGCAGAAAACCACACCGCAACCCAAATACCCTCCACGAGCTTCTTCCACAGCAGGAGCAAGATCGCCGCTCAAACGACGCCACAAACTCTGAACCCCGTCCTCCATCATGATTCCCAGTGGGAACATCGTGAAGTACCATTGAGATCCCGATTCCTGCGGAGGGATTCCCCTTGCTATCTCGATGGCCAGATGGAGGAACCCGGATATGGCGAAAACGAGAGAAATGTTTGCGTAGCGTTCTAAAGGTGAAGGCCGATGTAGCTCCGAGGACATCGCGCAGAATAAAACTTGCCACTGGAAGTCAACGGCCCCCGAAGAAGTGGGTGATAGAATTTTCTACGAGAAGATTTCTCGATTAATTATGCGTCGAACACATAGATGGTATCGAGACGAGAGGAATAGATTGAAAGACTCACCCCCAGTAGTTTCGCAATGTATACGCGTCCCATGTGCTCCCAAATAGAGGAGGCCATTGGGCAGGAGAACTGATCTTGCTACCCACAAATACTACGGACAACATACGATAAGCTATGTCTATCGAGAACCGGATGGTAATAAACCAGTTCATCAAGCTGACCGATACTCGTGCGGCCCATTGCTCTGGTGTAGCATCTAGATACAGGAACTCTGTCCCTGGCCCATAGAGTGCCTCGTTATGTTTTACCGATTCTTGTCGAGAGGTAGAGATGAAAAGATCTAGCACAGCATACTGCCACAACATGACAGCTAACTGACGTATGATGAACCGGTTGTATGTGCACGGGTTGTGAACCCTGTAGAAGCTTGGAAAGTCCGGGATATTCTTAACCTGCTATGGCGATCCCACGCTACGTAATCCTAGAGTGAGGGTCACTGCCGAATACTAGGGCGATGTCGTTTGATCGTATAGCCGCTTTAAACTATTGACATCCAGTCGTAGAAGGAGCAAGAGGTTTGTGTGGTGGAGAGTAATGAAAGCAGATAAGGCACTTATCAACGAACTCACGCCGTTGTTGCTGCGGAAATAAGCTGAGTAGCTGTATTGCAAGCACCCGTAGTATGTGACCAAGATAACACCCAGGAAACGGAGGTAAGATAAGATGACTTAGAAGTGGTACACAGAAGTAGAGGGGTTAGAAAGACTTGGGTGCACCGTAAAGGACAGAAGTATATGCTGGCAAGAGCATGATAATTTTATCATTTTAATTCATTAATGATATGTGCTAATACACATTACGAAGTTGCCAGAGCATGAGCTCTTTTATATCGCCATAGACCAAAGTTACACTTAACATACATAGTAGCTAACATGATAGAGGGAAGTGTGGGATGAAAGGCGTAGTGCTATGATGCCCCATTCGGAAGGGGGAATTGATTTTTATCAATGTCTACACTCCTGCGTTACATTCTGCGCAGGTAAGGGGATGATTCTATACCGCTATAGTTATCCCTAACTTACTAAATAACCCTTGTGTACATTAAAGGACTCTTCCAGCGGCTAACATATGCGACTATATTACCTGAACGTTCGTTGTCAGAACAGGAATCTGTGCTGCCTACAGCATTGAAATGTTGGACCAAGTAGGGGCTTGCATGTAAGCCTAGCTTCTGTTCTGCGTGTTCCCAGCAAATTCCTGGAATGTGGCAAATCAAGGAGTCAACCGTAGCTAATTTCACAATTCGTCGTTGCATGAAGCAAAGCATGCTTACTAGTGTTAGTGTTATCACTGGTTACTAACCCAACGCTATTAAGACATGTGCTACACCAATATTTGATACGGTTAAAATACTGGAGAGCGATTTCGCAGCTTTCCAGGGTTCTAGACTATGCTGAACATTTTTTGGGTATTATTGAACTATGTATTAGCCTTTTACTCTCAAGGCTACTGGCACTGCCATCGTCAGGACCACGGCGGGAATCACGGACAGATACCAGAAAAAGTTTGATAAGTACATAACTAACCTAATGTATAACTATGTGTAGACATCTCCAAAGAAACAATCACCGCACAGCTAGGTAGTATGTGCCCAATAAATGCGCTAGAGTTCCTCCTGCAACTTCATCAGTTTATCCGAGTAAATCTCTTCCCGTTCACGGATAGTGAAAGCAGTCGAGTCGTTCACCGCAGAGACAGGATCGCAGGATCTCCCCGGAAGGTATATCCAAACCACCGGCCCTCGTCCGACCCTCTGCCGAATGCTGAAATCGGCCAGTTCTATCTGCCTTTAGTTGAGTCAAGCTCGCTTGATCCCTTACCAGAGTAGGAGATAGTTGGCGTGCAAATATCAATAAACCTGCATTCCTTGTTGATATGCGCCGCCCAGCTTTTGGCAACGCATTTGTTAAGATGAGCGAAGTAGCCACATATGCGCCTGGAGATGTATAGATCTTCAACGGCCACCCAGTTATCTGGCGAAGGGAGATGTACGGGAACGAGCTTGTCGTCTTGGGACGCCGGAGGCTGTGCCGTTCCGATTACCGAGAAGAGGGTGCTTGTGAGAAAATCTGGCAGCTTCATGCTGTGTTAGCTATACAGTAGTAATGACTGTTCGATTAAAACCTTTGGTCAAATCGATGGCTTCTCTTCACTAAGGAAAGATTTATACGTCCATAGGGTTCTTCACTCAAGAACTCGAGATTATGTAATATATAACGCCCACAATCTATGAAATCTGCTTCTAATGCAACGTTAAACGGGCTAGATTAGTAGCGTGTTCTAAGAGTTAATTCGCTCGATGTCCCAGAGTATGATCTAGGGTTACAACGGGCCGACCCCTTTACCCTGTGTTTTCGTTAGGTCCACAACCCCTAACGAGTAATCCTTATCTAGACTACAGAAATCTATGGTTTCTATATAACTTATTTATATATGGGATGCACCTGAATGTTCCCTTTACCTGCAAGGTAAAGTGGGACCCAACGAGATACATAGCTTTTCTATCGACCCCACCTGTTTGGCAGCCAAGTGTACATATAAGAATGACATTGTTCCGTTGAAGGTTGACAAAGTGAGTGACAAGAAAGCAAAGAAGAAAGTAGAAAGATAAGCAAGATCACAATCCGCTTCACAGCAGCAAGCTAACCATTACCCTATTTAGACGCACTGAAAGTAGTAAGGGTTCCATTGCTTGCAGGTGGTGCCAGCTTCACAGGAACCCGATCCAGTCCAGTTCTGGCCACCGCACTGGTAGAACTTCTTGATCGCACCACTCGACGAGGAACCGGAGGAAGGAGAGCTGGAGGTCGGTGCAGCAGAGGACGTCTCGGCAGTGGTACAGGACACCTTGGAGAGCGTCACGAGGGTTGTCGGAGTTGCGGACGGAGCGGCGACAGCATTGTTGGCGGCGGGGGCAGAAATAACGGGAGCAGTGGAAGAATCACTACCAGACCAGACAGCGGGGCCAGGGAGGTTGTAGGAAGTGGGTTTGGGGTAGTAGATGTCGAAGTGGATGTTGGGGTCTTCAGGCTTGTAGATGCCGGGAATTTTGACAACGGGGCTCGGAACACCCGACCCAGAGCCGGTAACCTCGATTTGGGCGCAGGTAAAGTAGAACTCGGAGTTGCCACTGAAGCCTCGGTGTAGACCAATGTGCTCAACACGGACAAGGTACTGGCCAGGGGGAGTATTCTCAGGGATCTTGAATGACGCGGTATCCTTGCCCCAGGTGCACCAATCCTCATCCTTCAAACCACCCGAGATATCCTTGCAGACACCTTCTTGGTAAACCTTGAACCAGTCGCCCGAACCGTCGTAGGATTTCACGTCGCCGGGAGCTTTGGACATGTAGATTTGGAGGGGTCCAGGATGCTTCATGCTAGCACCGTATGCGAGTCCGAAACCGATCTCGGTGCCCGGAGAAACTTTGTACACCTTGGTGTTAGCTGCCGATTGCATTGAGCCCTGGTTGCAGCGAAAGTCATTGCTTAGGATATCAGAAGCGAGCGTCGGCATGTATCCATTGCTGTTTTTGCGGATGTACTCGAAATCCTGAGAAACCTTTCCGTCCACAATAAACTTTGAAAACACGTAGTGACCCGAAACCAGCGGGGAGAGACTCGCAAGAAGAGAAAGAGTGGATAGATTAAGCTTCATTTTGACCCAGAAGGAATGAATAAAGAAAGACAAAGGTCTAGCCTGTAGTAAGAAGAGAGAAGAAGCGAAAGAATGTGGTATTTGCTAGATGGAAAGTGGCAGGCAACCCACGGTTTATATCTGTCTTCATATATGCATAGATGCGCTAGATTCATATGATAGTGAGACACTCAATTTCCTTCTAATATTATCATGTCTTTCCACTCGTGGCTTGGAGGCGCCAGGAAACGCCGATGCGAAGATGGGCTCGCTAAGCTTGATAGAGAGTCTAGTCCTTTGCATGAAACCGCTAGTCAGAGGCCTGGAGCTGGTTCGCGAGCCATGATGTCAGCTTATAGCGCTATGAGCGAGCCCCTGCCTTTTGGTTCATTGAACATCTACCACATTGTTAAAGGAAATTGGCTTGGGGGGTCAAGATGCACACTGCCTCGTCTCTGCAGAACCATTTTCATGTAGTGACCCTTATTCCAATCATGCAATGCGTAGGGCTGTTGCATGCTAACACCGACACCTTACTCTTGCAGAAAAACAGAACTGCAAGCCTTCACAGTGGAGCATATCACTAATCACACTTTTCTGTCCTGAATGCCTTCTATTTAATAATGCAACCAATTAGGTTCCGCAGATTGCCTCGAGGTAACGGCCAGATCGAAGTGCATAGTATCTGGAGATTCTAGACACTTAAACATAGCTCATTGTGTATGCCCAGCTCTCGCTTAAATTAATTCTCTGGGCACCTACATAATGACTACTTTAGGTTGGGTACTATCGGCTAGTAAACATCTGCTACACTGCCGAATGCCGAGAGCTCAGTGAGGCATAAGATCGTCTCGGCCCTCAGCCCTTTTTTCGGTTACCAACGGTCTTTCAACTAGGCCCATATAATTGGCGAGTTTCGACGGCTTCAGACTAGACCCACCACTTTCAGGGTTCTTCTTTGCTTACCGTTTCGAACTTGTGGGTCCACTCGTGTTGCTCGGTCGAAATCCCTTTGCAGTAATTGCGTTTCGAATAGGGCCGATAATAGCCCGTCTACAGTTAAGGTACAAGAAGACAAGGAGTAGGAATTGGGATAGAAAGATAAAGGAGAAATAGAACAAAGAAAATAGTAAGACAGAAATATCCGGTATCTAAACGTGGTTAGGTAAAGGTGTTAAGCGAAGATTATTTCCTTTTCGTTCTACCAAGCTTTTAACCTAAGTACACTTAAAATAGAAAATAGAAAAGGAGCGAGAGGGTAACTGGTACTAGATCATATATCCCAATAGCACTATGGATCTCCACGGTATATGTCGCTTGTAAGACCATCTGATCCATCACACAATCAACCGTTAGCAGGCCGAATTTGTCTGTGTAAGGAGACCAAGTTTCCATGGCAGCGCGTTGTAGTCGCTGCTCGCCTTTGGATCCACTCCCTGGTAAAGGTAGCGCAGATCGCAGGGGTCAATGGTCAAGGTCTGGTCAACCTTCTTGCGCACCACCTCCCTGTGGCTGATACCCGTGGTCCAAGCATTAGTGTTGAATTTGACATTGCTGGACCGGGCAAAGGGATTTGCCTCCGTATTAGCAAGACCGGTCCAAGTACCAGAGAGACTGCTCGAAGCCCAGGAGCGGAAATACCTCGCGCCATCGCTCCCAATAGCCTCGACAAGGAGAAGGTATTTGCCATCCCCGGTGCTATATACGTTGGCTGCCTCAAATAGGGCATTGCTGGAGTCTTGCAGCGCGATAACGGTATTGCCCATGCCGTTGGGAAAGTTTGGTGAGCGAGGTTTGCGACCGGTAGAGGTGACCGTTGTCATCAGACGAGAACAGATAGCAGTTGGAGGAGTCACAAATAGTCCACATATCCACCCAGTACCCATCTCCCATGTTCTCGGAAATGATGCTGGGCATGCTAGAGTAGAAATTCTTGGGTGCGGTCCATCCTGCAGGATTGCTAATGTCTGGATTGGTGGAGTACGCAGCGTTGCCGTTTTGGTAGACCAGGTACCAAAGTCTATGGGGCTGGAAGTAGAAAACTTGAGGAGCGGCACGGTAGCCTGCGCCGATTGGAGACTGATCCAAGTAGTGGAATGTCGCTGAATTGGCTTGACTAAAATCGGTAAAGCTGAAGTAGACTAGATTGTATCCAGATGCTTTTGCTGTGCTAGCAAAGACATGGTAAACGCCATCGATTTCGACAATTGAAGGATCCTTGATTCCAGCCACCTTATGACTATCATCCTTGGGGCTGATGAGGGCCCACTCGAGCTCCATTGGAAGGTATTAGGTAGTCTGGCCCGTGTCCTTACGGAATCATTCCGAAGTCTTTCGTGAGTCGTCAGGGCACTGGCAGCTACGAGACAAGCTGATATAACAAAAAGTCGAAGGAGCATATATGCCATACGAGATCGATATTCAAGGACTTGGCTATATTGAGCGTAAACTAAGCAACTATGGTTTCTCATACTGCTGCTTTCTAACTTCACTTTATATCTAGCCATGCGAATCACTGCTCGGAACATGTGAAAAATGTGGATTGTTTCTGCAGGGAGTTCTTCCAGTTGACTGACATTGCCGGCTTCGGATTTTGTTGATAAATCTGTCTACCTATCGCACGATATGTCTAGCCCTGTTTCCCTAGTCGGCAACACATAGCCTAAAGATCAATCCCCACTCTTGTCGCATTTTGAGGAGACTTCACAGCAAACCTGATGCGGGAAATAACGTCCGTGGGAACAGAAGCCATCTGTGACAGTGGCGCAACCCTTACTCTTTCTTGACTTGCTCACATCTTATGTTCTGTGCTGAAATTATAGCTAGTTCCACACCATAGTCTAGAGCTTTACAATAGTTTGATGCACGTGACAAAGTACCATATTGGTATCTAGAAAATGTTTTTCAGGTAAGAACCCGTACAAGGGTGTGTTAGAAAATGATCATTTTTAACTGACTTCATATCAATATGTGCTTGCAGGTGGCATCCCTATTTTCCATCACTCTTGGATTTCCGGCTAATGGAGCTCGCTAGTGCCGACTTAGACCAACCGTGTCTTGGTAAAGCGATATATATTGATGTCTTAATGTAACCCTCCAGTCAAATCTCCGGCCCCACGATAGACCGACTGGCACCTATAACAACATAGAGGAGTGGCCAAGGAGTAGACTAGTACTTGTTCCTCTATGTTAGAGTCTTAGTACGTGCTAAATGTCCTTAAAGTTCATCACCTGCCGAAGTCTTGGAAGATATCGCGGGCTGAGGCGACAGCCAACGGGGATACTTCCGTTTCTATTCACGCTAAAAGGGATCGTTGGTGGAGTGATGCAGACCAATGAAGTTGTTTCTTTATATGTTCGTGTGTTTGGGCTCGGGGACGATCGTATAAATGGTTTCAGTTCAGCTGAACTGTCACTAGAAGCTCAATTTTGTCGCTTGGACCTCCTCGTTCTGAAGTCACTTGGACATCAAAAATCTTTAATAGGACTGAGATTTCCATGTTTGAAGATTCAGCAAAATAGCCTGGATGTAAAGCCGGACGATTTTCTAAATTCCCATGGATAACATGCGGGGCATGGAAGAATTTACCTTTATCTCGGTAGGTTGAACTTGCACTATATTCCACTATCACGGTTATATTCTATACATAGAAGCCACTTGCCATTAAGGATCTTAGATAGAATGCTACTACAATGATCTGGGGAGGGTGTACAAACGGCAATACAGAAAATCAATTGTTTTCTTCACTTTATACTGCATTACAAAGGGTCAATCACTAACGCATTCTTTTCTCCATTGAAGGTTTAAAGTCGTGAGCACTTCAGGCATTTTGCTACCTACCTAGCTCGGTGTAAGCCTCGTGACTACGCATGCATTCCTTATGATAAATTGCTCTGCATGTTTTAAAAAGATTTCTGCTTAAGGATTCCTATGTAATGGATCTGACCTCTTTCTTAAATCGTTTAATCAGGCAAGTTTCTGGCATTCAATCATTTTAGACTTTAAAGTCATTTCGGCATTTCTACCAGTTTCTCTAGGATATAGGAAGGAATTCTTGATAGAGGAATCGGCGTTTTAATTCAATTGACTTAACTACCTTAAAGGACTATCTAGAAAACTGGAAAATCGCTCT